>JAOYUI010358754.1:0-11137 GCA_036250245.1 Drosera tokaiensis
ATTTCTTCTTGATCTTTTTTGAAAATAGGGTTTTTCACGATTAGTAAGTAAGACACTGCTCAAATCTCTATCCTACACGAAGGGATCACCTTACTAAGTGATCTCGCACAAATATAATTGTAGATCTAAGATGTACAAACTGGTTCTCTCGAGCCTATATACATATCCAAGTCCACCGTTACGCACACCTCGACCACCCAAAAAGAAGGAACTATCATCTCCACTCCCATCTACGCGAACACCTCAACCTCGTCCATAAGAAGGAGAGTAGCGATCATCTCCATTCTCACCTTGCAGTACTCTCTTACCCTTATCTTTCTTAGGCATATCCTCAAAAGTAAATCATGGAAGAAATACAAAAAGATGATAGATTATAGAAAAGACAATGAGAAAAAAATAAAGACTATACCCTACTTACACAAGAAGAATTATGGAATTTTACTATAATACTAACTAGCATAGAGATACAAAAAGCATGAAAATATTGAAAAATAAAATTAAAAAAATAACATTAAAAATGACAGATAAAAATGACAGATAATACTAATATCCAATGGGAACATATGAAAAATGATATTAAAAAAACATACAATATATCAATTCAGCCCTAACATCTAATAAAAAAGAGAAAATCCTAACACATCAATCATCATCATATTGATCGTCTTCTTCCTCTCTTTCACCATCTTCTTCCTCGTTATCATCGTCTTGTTCTTCCCTTCATCTCCCTCATTCTTTTCATCTTCATCCATATCCACGACCATATCATCCATATCTATTTCTGATAAAGAAGGTGGATCACCACTCCTATCTTCTTGAAAATCGGTTTCATCAGTCAGAGAATCTATTAAGGCTCTTGCCTTGATGTTGAATACAACCAACCAACCTTTTTTGTCTGTTCCTATCCTAGGATATGGATGATATGATACTTGTTATGCTTGATACGTCAATATGAATGGGTCATAATATGAGAACAATTTAGTCTGTTTAATATCAACCAACTTATATCTCGGATGCACTTTAGTAGCACGAGGACAAGGATCAAACCATTTACATTTAAATAGAATCACATGGGACGGTCCATCATCTCCAAAATACTCTAAGTACATAATAGTTTGAAGGATACCATAAAAGTCTCAAGTTCTTTCACTTTTAAGACAAATATCATATTACACAATTTAAAGTATCATTAGTATTTCATGCTAATTTTGCATAATGCTTTGAGGATGCGATAAAATCAACAAATTTAAGTATATCTATTATGGGATCATTTTTGCGGCACCTAAGTTTGTGTCTGACATTTCACATATACTTTCTCTCTCTCATTCAAATTGTAACGTTGTAACATCACTTGTTATTCAACACGTATTTTAAGAAATTTCGTTATTGTCTTAACGATATAAGAAAATGATATCACTGTCTCAGGGTTGTAGTACATAACTTAAACTATCATTGATATTTCACAATAATTTGCGTAAAACAATATTTGATCGTTCCGTCAACGATTCGCAATATGAATAACTTTATTGGTTATATAGACTAACGTTGCAATATGCATGGGAAAGAAGTTTTTTTCCCCTTATACTATTTTGTTTACTTGATTTCAGCAAGCCTATTTGATATCGTTGTTATTTCTGATTTTTTTTGTTTTAATTTTATTGTTTAATGAAATAGAACTGTTTGATATCGTTTTCTATTTATTAAACGGATGAAACAAAAACAAAAAAAAATCAAAAGAAAATAATTTCTAAATTTTTTTTCTATTTCGTTTGAATATGCTATTGAAAAATCTTATATAAAAATCAATTTATTTTTTGCAATAATTTCGATTTTGTGTTATTGATTTTTTTATTTCTCCTACCGATTTTGGTTTCCTCAATCTTAAAGCAGCCATACCAATCAGCCCTGAAGTCTCATTCCGCCATTGGTTACCCAAGACGACTGTCTTCCATCTCGGCGACTCTTCCTTTCCCCTCACTGTAGTATCTCTCCGACTCCATCTTCTATTCTGGGTATGCTCTCTCTTGCCCCGGTTTCTCCCTCTCCATCTATCATTTCTCACTTTTCTCCATTTCGCTTCAACCTCATTGTGCTGCCATTCATTGAGGGCTGAAATCCATTAGGGTTAGCTGCTCCATGTGGGTGTTGTGCAATTCGTAATATGTCGGAGAACCAAAAGTGTTGCAATGCGTAGACTCGAAGCTTTGTGTGATATCCACGATGGAGAGCAAGGATTGATGTAGCCTAGTTTTGTTTTTCTTCTCATTTTGTAGTGTTTGTGTTTGGTGTGCGAAATTATCTGTTATCCAAGATTGTGGCACAACTGTTTTCCCATTTTGATATATTGTTCAAGCTTTTTCTGTGTGTGAATTTAGCTTGTTGCTTCTATGATGATTTATGTATATTCGGGATCTTATGTTGAAGGTGTGGCTCCTAGGCCGTGTATGAATGATTAGAAACAGAGTACTCCCTCCGTCCCATATTATAGACAATTGGTTGACTTTGCATGTGGATTTGTGTGTGTTGAATTTTTATGGAATTTGGTGAAGAAACAATATTTTTTGAGTGATAGGAAGGTTTGTTGTAGTAATTGTGAGAGAAGATAGTGGAGTGTACTATGATTGTTTTGTTACTTTTTAGTTGAAAAGGTTACTAAATGGGCCGGGTATGCTGCTTACATTTTGGGACGGCCCGAACAGGCAAGTTGTGCCTATATTATGGGACGGAGGGAGTAGAAAAGAAAAAGGAAACCTCGGCGGAGACCTGAATTCACATATCGTGTAACTTCTAAGTCCAAACCTGTGTTTTCCTCTATCACTTATGTATCATCTACGCCAACTACAAGTTTCATATGGGGTGGGGTTGTCCATGTGGATTTGCCTTTGTTGTTTCATCCGATTAATACACAGATATTGCCACATTCAAATGGTTTGCATCCTTTCTGAAGGATTCATGTGTGCTGGAATCAGTAGGGAATTGGTAGTGTTCATTTTCTTTGAGGAGACGTCTCTTTGTTTACATCAATGCTCTCATCACTTAGATATGGGTTATCCTCATGAGAGAGCACTCTCTTGCATCTCTAATTTTTTCCCCTTGTCTGATGCGCTTGTTTGTGGCTGAGGTTTTTCTTCCCATAAGATTTGATCTATAGGGGATTTTCCTTGTCAAACATGCATATAGTTCTAAACCGACAGCATTAGAACCTGCTGTTAGTAGCGTGGTTTTGCTAGGACTTCCGTACTGGGTTCTATACTTCTGCTTCTTACTCTGTTTCTGATCAATGTCTGTGATGCTGCTTTGTGTTTTAAATTCTAATAGAATCTGTGATAATCAGGATCACTGCAAAGGTTTAGAAAATCAGTAATAATCGCCAGATGTGCCGGCCCTCCTTGAGGGTAGCTACTTGCAAAGCTTCTGATGTCGAAAGATCCTGAAATGAAGCAACCACTGGAAGCAGCAAGCAAGCACTCAAGTAAGAAGAGGAGAAAGAGGGAGAGACGAGATGTTACTGAAAATATTCATTCTAGCGTTGAAGTTGTGGAAGATTCTCAAAAGAACTCTTCTGCAGTAAATGGAGGGAAAAACAAAAGCAAGTCCTTGAAAAGGAGGGGAAAAAGGAATAGTCAAGATACTATTGTTGATATTGGTTCTAACCGTGAAGTTGTCGAAGATACTTCTTCCGCGCAGAGGAACTCATGTTTATCTGCATGCAGAAAGAGAAATCAAGAAGGTTCGTCAAGTAAAAGTCTGAGTAATACTTTGAGAAGGAGCGAAAGACTGAAAAGTCGAGATACTGACGAAAATATTGATTCTTACCATGAAGTTGAAAGAACTCATTTGTAGTTACCAGCACAGAGGGGAATGAAGAAGCGCCACACTCTATTAAAAGCGCAAACAAAGTCTTGAGAAGGAAAAGGGAGAAACAGGAGAAACAAGATATGAACGAAAATATTGATATTAACCATGAAGCTGAAAGGAAATCATCTGCAGTTACCCGCTCAAAAGGGATGGGGAACAAAGAACCGCCGCACTTTGTTAAAACCACAAGCGAGCCCTTGAAAAGGAAAAGGGAGAAACATAAGAAGAAAGATAAGACTGAAAATACTGATACTAACCATGAAGCTGAAAGGAAATCAACTGCAGTTGCCTGCACAGAAGGGAATGCAGAAGCGTTACACTCTAGTAAAAGCAAAAGCAAGCCCTTGAAAAAGAAGAGGAAGAAACAACAGAAGAAGCGAGATATTGCTGAAAATATTGACTCAAACCAGGAAGCAGAAGGGAACTCATCTATAGTCACTTGCAAAGACAAAATTGAAGAAGCATCGATGCTAGTAAAAGCACAAGGCAGGCCTTGAAAAGGTGCAAGATGAAGAAGCAAGATGTTGCTGAAAATAATGATACTGATCGTGAAGTTGAAAGGAACTCATCTGTAGTTGCTTGCAAAGAGGGGAATGAAGAAGCATCACAGTATAGTGAAAACGTAATCAAGCGCTTGAAAGGGAGGGAGAAACGGAAAAGGCAACATATGACTGAAAACAGCGATTCTAACCATGAAGTTGTTGAAGTCTTGAATTCTATGGTGTGGAACTCAACTACAGATGGAAGTTCGAGGATACATCAGGGGGAAAAACGAAAAAGAGTAGAGGAAACCAAGTGTCGGATAGAGGAAGTTCCTTGTGATGAATCTGCGATTGATAAAGCATCCGGTGATCAACGTGACAGATCTTTGCCGATATCCGATTCTCCCTTGACAACAGCTATAAGCACAAGAAAAAAGCTTCTCGTCCTTGATTTGAATGGGCTGCTTGCTGATATTGTTGCATCCTTCTCTAAGGAGTTTACACCGGACACAAGCATATCAGGAAAAGCACGTGCGAATCAATTTGATTTCTCTGTTTTTATTTCATATATGTGTCATATATTGGTTTTCTGTTAACTAACCTCTCTTGCTATGTTGTCGCAGTCTTCAAGAGGCCATTTTGTGACGAGTTCTTACACTGCTGTTTTGAGAGGTTCAATGTGGGCATTTGGTCATCTACAACAAGGTATCTTTTCTGTCGCTTGGTTGTTTTTCAACTTTTACTTGATTCATCAGTGCTCCTTTTGAAGTTTGTTTGAGAAGCTATATTTGGCATTTCGTTGTTCTTCCTGTATTTTTAATTTTTCTTTTTGGCCTTCGCTATGCTTACTCACCGGATCTGTTTTTCATAATTATCTTGAAGATTGGTTATGGTTCTGGCTTTTCCTTTTAGAAAGGCGGCACTACATGATGATAAGCTATGCTGTTGCAGGAAAAATGTAGATTTGGTCGTTAATTTTCTCATGGGAAGTGCCAAAAAGAAATTGCTGTTCTGCTGGGTAAGATATTTTCTCTTTGTAAATTCTAATGAAGCGTATGTTTGGTGCCGAAGATCTTGTACTATCAAATAAATTAACAATTTAGCATTAATATTCTTGTTTGTTAAGACAAGTTGAGCAGCGTGCATAGTTATGATCAGATAACCATAAGAAAGAACGAATTGGATAATATTATAGCTTACTGTGTCACTGATGCTAGAGAAGTGAAAGCGGTGGTTAGAGTTGTGTCTTATGGTATCTTACCGGCTTGGAAGCGCCTTTTAGCTATACTTACATGGTTTTTGTGCGTATGAATATTTGAAATTCTGTATCCTTGGTCAAAGAAAAACCCAGATTTGCGTTTAGTTTTCAGGGGTGAGATGGTGTGTGCAATAATTTTGATGGTCCTTATTTATAGATAATCATGTGATCAGGGATTTAACACCTCTTGAGGGAATCAGTAACAAGCTCTTTATATTAATATAATATGGATAACGTTGTGTACATCTCGTCTCCCTACACTATGCGATTGACGGGATTATATGGGTCTGTTGCATTTTTATTTTTATTTTTTGGATAGACAAGAATTTTATAAGATTTGAGGGCTTCTAATATGATGAGTCCAATACCTTGTTGGATGATTAACAGTACAAGGCGTTGCATAATCCTGTAAGTAATGACAGTTCTTGATGACTCGATACGGTTCTTTCTTTTCAGTAACATGCTAAGTTGCTGTAGTATCACACAACATTCTAACGCTTCATCAATGTATTCACGCAGCCGAACACTGCTGTCTTTCCATATCCTTGTGATTACCGAGACAAGAAGGATAGATCTGTAGGTGAGATGCTAATATCCTATTTGTTCCTCAACATAGTTTCTCAACGAGTATTTTGGAACCATTAATTCTTCTTGTTCAATGAACTATTGATGAAGCATTGAGGCTGCAACTATACTTTCGGGTACTTTACCCTTCTATTGTCCCGCATACGTGAAACATTTTGAAATGTTGTTCACAAAGGAAAATATAATTTATGTCATTAGTGGTGTTCAAGATATGAGAATTCTGTATAGTACAGAATTTTGCTAGTTATGTGCTTGAGTTGATCTAATCTTTGTAGGTGGTGAGACATCCGAAACGAGTTCTTGCCCCTTTTTCAGCATCTACTTAAATATGTAGACGAAATAAGTCTAATTGGATATGTTCATTGTCATTCCAGGACCCGGAGGCGACCTTTGCATATATCTAGAAAGACTAGCTGATGCAGACGATGTTCAGGCGTTTGTCGAGGCCAGTCCTTTTGGTCAGAGTCCCATCACACAGACTAACGAGTCATGGCCGTTTTACGCTAAGATCATTGGAGCTAAAGATGATAAACAACAAAATAGCAACATCGTTGTAGCTACAGTATGGTGTGGCACCAGGAAAAAATTCTGAAACAGACCGTCTCACACTTCGCCACTTTTGTATCTTTTATAGAACTAGTAGTACGACGAACTGTGATGTTCCGCATTTGTTAATTGTATGGATCTAGGGTGTTGTACTTCATTTTCTGGTGACCATGAATCGAGCTCCCCAATCTGGTTTTTTAAGTTGGGGTGGCGATGATGACATGAGGAAAGACAGATCAACGCCATGTTCTTCGGTGCTGCAAATCTAACTTGTACTTGTTTTTCGTGCTATAGTTTTCGTGCTATCTGAGATTCTTTTGTAAGAGTTATTTGTTGAAAATTATTTGTGTATTTGTTGTATTCTCTTGATTGGTTCTATGACAGAGGAACATCTATATAAAGGTACAGCAGTGGTTCTTCGAATCTTCCATGAACCAGTTCCAAATTCACGTAAAGGTATAACTGCTTTGCCTTATCGTGACAATTTCCTCGACGACGTGAATTTGATAAATGACATTAACAGAGGAGATTGAGTCAGAATATATGATAAATGACATTAACAGATGAGATATAGTCAGAATATGCGGCCGAAAATAGTTCTATCTACTCTCAGACCTTGTTCTTACTTCGCGCTTGTGTTTGGCATGTGTATACTCGAGACAAAGCATTCTGATCCATTCTTGAGAAGGATTGCTTGGAACTACTTAATCTCAATTTTAAACTGTATGTATCTATCGTTCTAGTTTCCATCATAGATGTAATTTCCACGATATGAGGGGGCATTAAGTTAGCCGGACTCGATCCTTTCGACCATTTGAAGTCTTGACAAGAGTTAGGCGACAACTAGCCATATCTCGATCACTTTATTTTCGGTGATGTCTCTACCAGACAGCAGGAAGAATTATGTTATTTGGGCGAGACTATTTAGTCCATTCACAGGCTAGACCAGAGTTAGGCGACTATTAGTCATATCTCATCGCTTTTTATTTTCGTACCGGTCCTGTGCCCCAAACCTAACAAACCTTTTGATTCTTGTCCAAATCGAGCTGGTCACATGAACTGCTAAATAATGCGAAATCCAGTGATCTCCCAATTTTGTACTTTGTAGTTGAAAAAGAAAACAATGGATGATGCAAAGCTAACAAAAGTAAAAGAAAAGTTTGAATCTTGAAACAGATTGTTATTGGAAAAGATTGTATGCCAGATAATACGTCCAAAAGAATTATACTGTTAATTTCTAAATTAGGAAGCTACCTAATGATTAAGCAATGTCTAGTAGATTAATTGATAACATGAGATCAAGAAAAGGAAAGTTTGGTAGTCGAAGTTTTGTTTGTTTCCCAAAAGCACAAACATGGAAAATGTTAGGTATCACAAGAAAGTTGATTTCTCTTTATAGAAAAAGGTCTTTAATCCAAGTCGATAATAACCAATGACCAAGAAAACGATTTTTTTTTTTATAAAAGATGAGGAGGAGTGTTGTTTTTTTATTTAAAAGTGATTCTAAAATACAACGGTTATAACCCTATTTATAGAGGGCTTTAAGAGGTTATTTTATAGTGAAGAACGTCTCAATACAATGAATACTCTACAACGAAGTAAAAACTTGTGCAACTATTGACGTCATCGATTTGTCTTTATTTCCTTGACGTTATATATGCGCAAAATTATTCCTGCATGTCCCATTGCTCATGTTTATCCACATATATTATATTATATTATATTATAACACTCTCCCTTGGATAATATGAGCGATGGTTGGGTGTTAGCGACTGTCTCGTTAAAATCTTGTCAGGAAAAACCCAGTGGGATAATCACCTTAGCCCGGAAGTTCATTGAGACGTCGCAGACCAATCTTGTACCTCACTTGCTCAAAAGATGATTTGGGAAGTACCTTGATAAATAGATTAGGTATGTTGTTGCACGATTAAATCTACTGAATGCGGATGACTCCTTCGTTTTGAAGGTTGTGAGTATAGAAGTACTTTGAATTGATGTGTTTCGTTCTGTCACCCTTTATAAAACCTTCCTTGAAATGTCCAACACAGGCGACATTGTGTTCATAGAGCATAGTCGGTGTTTCGATGTCGGAGATTCCACATGATTGTTGGATGAGTTGGATCATCGATATGAGCCATTCAGATTCTCTGTTGGTCTCGTGTACAGCAATGATCTCCGAGTGATTTGAAGAAATGGCTACAAGGTCTTATTTTGTGGATCTCCAGGATATAGCTGTATCATTGTATATGAGTACATAACCCGCTTGAGACCGAGCCTTGTATGGATCTAATAAGTATCCAGCATCGGCGTACCCGACGGGATCAGATTTAGACTCCCGAGAATAAAATAATCCCATGTTTATCGTCCTACGCAAATAGCGCATAACGTGCTTGATTCCATTCCAATGCCTGCGAGTAGGTGCAGAGCTAAACCTTGCCAACAAGTTGAGCGAGAAAATAATGTCTGGTCTTGTATAGTTAGCTAGATACATCAATGCACCAATAACACTAAGATATAGCATTTTAGGGCCTAGAAGATCTTCATCATCTTCCTTATGCCGGAATGGATCCTTCTAGACATCAAGGGAACGGACAACCATGGGTGTACTCAATGGATGGGTTTTGTCCATCCTAAATCGAGCGAGAACTTTCTCCGTATATGCAGATTGGTGGATAAGGTACCCTGTGAATAGGTGCTCCATCTGTATACCAATGTAAAACTTTGTTTTGTCAAGATCTTTCATCTCGAACTCTTTCTTTAAGTAATCACGGGCTTTCGTGTTTTCATTGGTTATATCGATTATGTTCAAATCATCAACATATACGACGACTAGGACAAAATCATTAGTCGATCTCTTGATGAATACACATGGACAAACTTTACCGTTCACATACCCTTCTCATAATAGATATTCACTAAGCGATTGTATCACATTCACCCGGATTGTTTTAATGCGTATAACGAGCATCGTTGCTTAACCGAATATAAACTTTGTGGTACCAAAGAGCTCAGCACTTTGTACCCTTCAGGGATTTTCATGTGAATATCGGCGTCTAATGAGCCATATAGGTGCTGTTACAGAGTTCATGAGATACATATCCAAGCCTTCTTTGGTTGTCATACTAATCAAGAAACGAAACGTTATTCCATCCATTATAGAAGAATACGTTTTTTCACAAGCGACTCCAGGTATTTGTGAGAATTGGGCAACAAGTCACACGTTGTATCTCACAATCTCATTTTTCTCATTGCGTTTGCGCCTGAACACCCATTTGTAACCTACAGGTTTAACGTGTTCTAGAGTTCGAACTATAGGCCCAAACATATTGCGCTTTTCGAGCGATTGTAGCTCGGCCTGGATCGCTTTTTTTCATTTTGGCCAATCACTTCTTTGTCTACATTTATCCATACTTCGAGACTCGAAATCCTCGTTGGAACTAAGCTCATCATGAGCCACATGGTAGACAAATGCATCATTGATTTCGATTTGATCTTGATACCATACTTCATCTTTAGAAGCATAACATATCGAGATTTTTTTTTTCTCTTAGGGATTGTTCCCGAGGCGATGCATCGTTTTGATTAGCCACATTAGAGAATTCATCAACCTCTTTGGAGTATACTTTTCTTTGGAGTATCACCTAATTTTTCTCTTCTTTTCCTTAGGATTGTGTCCTTTGGACTAACAGGTATTCCATGCTTTTGACGTACTTGGGACTCTTCTGTACCTTTAATTATAGATCCATCTTCTGGGATCTCAATCCTTGCTTGGACATTCACAGCAGGTATATGAGACTTTATAACCTTCTTTGCATCGATAAATACATCAGGCACTTGATTCACAATTCTTTGCATATCAAGGAACTTCTGAACTTCAAGTTCAGTTTTACTCATGCGAGGATCGAGGTACAACAATGTTGAAGTCCTTCAAGTTAAATCCTCTTGATCCTTGGACAAAATCTTTGCTTTGTCTTTATTCTCTCCCCCTAATGTCGGAAAAACTGTTTCATCAAAACGACAATCAGAAAATCTCGCTGTGAACAAGTCTTCCGTTAAAGGTTCGAGATACCTGATGATAGATGGAGAGTCATATCCCACATATATTCCGACCCTTCATTGTGGACCCATTTTGGTCATTTGTGTGGGTGCAATAGGAACATAAACTGCACAATTAAAAACCCTTAGATGAGAAATATCAGGCACAACTAAAACACCAACTGATGTGGTGAATATTGATGCTGTGCAGAAGGCTTTAATTTAATAAGTGATGCTACATGCAATATAACATGTCCCCAAGCACTCATTGACAGCTTTGTTTTAAGTAAAATAGACCTTGCTATCCATTGGAGTTTTTTAATGAAAGACTAAACCAATTGAAGATAAGAAAAGAATAAATAGTGGCTTAACC
>JAOYUI010359864.1:0-11137 GCA_036250245.1 Drosera tokaiensis
TGGGATACGATGATCAGCGAAAGGGATAGAAGTGTGTTGATCCTGAAATAGGTAGATGATATTCGTCAAGAAATGAGATGTTCAATGAAGAACTATCTTGGTGGGGTCTACAGTCAATTGCTTTGCTAGATTCAAAACTGATTGAAGGGATGCTGCAAGAGAAGGAAGGCGAAACTCAAGAAGAAGTTCTACTAGTTCCTGAAGGAGAGTCGTCTTCTAAATCTTTGAGCAAAGAAAGAAGCCCCAGACAAAGTAGAGTCCACAAATTCAGAGAGGATGATCGACCTATCCAGTTAGAAGAAGAAGAAGAAGAAGAAGAAAAAGAAGTTGCACAAGTATAGGAGCCAACACAAAGTCAACAAAAGCATTGCTACCCTATTAGCAGCTCTGGTTGAAGAGGAATAGCCCTAAGAGCCGAGTTCCTATTGATGATCAAGTTAAAAGTAAATTAATGGGGGACTCGAAAATCGACCGAAGAAATCAGGAGAAAGAGAACGAAGACCCACTACGCGTCGAGATGGGCCCAGCTCCCTTGACTGTCCTGGCCCGGGTCGGCCTCCTTGGCCAGCTTCCCCCAGGTCGGCCTCCCTCCCGGAGTATTAATAACCTGACTTGGTTAAATGAACGAGTAACAACAAAGCCCAAGAAGGTAAAAGCCCACTCGGAATAAAAAAGCCCTTCCAATTAGGTAAAAATGCCTATAAATAGAAGTGTTAGCACACACTTCAAGGTGGATTCCTTTTCTCTTCACATATACTCATTCTCCACATATTCAATTCGTTTTCACCATATCCCGGCAAGCACTGACTTGACCGTCGGAGCAGGTTTTCGAGGTTGAAATCTCGGACCCCGGCTAACGGCGTTGGTTGTTTGCTAGTGCGCAGGTCTTCAAACACTCTGTCGGCTCCAACAAAACTTAGGTCTTTCGATTGGCCGACCTGCCATAGGTTGACCTTCCAGCTCGGACGAATGATCCCGACTCTTAACTATTTTTCAACTAACACCTATTAGGAGGCATCTCAAGGCAAGGAATGGAGACATGTCATGCAGGAAGGGATCGATGTACCGAATCAAAATGAGACTTGGGATTTAGTGCCAAAGTCGAAGTTGCATTACCAATCACGTACAAGTGAGTATACAAAGTCAAAACTAGATCTGATAGTTCAATCGAGAGGTACAAAGCTCGACTTATCGTGAATTCTCGCGGTAGTATGGATTGGATTATAATGAGACATTCAACCTGGTGGCCAAGATCACAACTGTTTGAGTTCTCTTAACACTTGCAGCCAACAAGTTATGGAAATAATGACAGCTGGATATTAAGAATGCTTTCTTACACGAAGAGCTTGATCATGAGATATATATGGAACAACTGAAGAAGGCATTCTATGGCTTGAAACAAGAACTGAGAGCAAAATTTATCCTTTGTATGTGTGCAAGCTGAAAAAGGAACTCTATGGCTTCAAACAACCACCGAGAGCATGGTAGGATAAGATAGTTGAGTTTCTTATCTAGAGGGAGTACTCAGTTGTGCCAGCAGACTCAAACCTATTGTTTGAAGGTTCGAGGTGAGAAGATGGTAACAGTTCTTGTCTATATGGAAGATCTTATCATCACAGACAACAACGAAGAGCAAATCGGACAAACAAGGGCAAATCTTTTGATACGATTCTAGATGAAAGAGATTGAAGAGCTTAAGTGCTTTCAAGGTCTTGAAGTAGACCAGAACAAGGAAAGCAAATTTTTGTGTTAGCAAAAGTATGCCATAGATCTTTTGGTAAAGTACGAAATGCTTGACAGCAAACCGGTTTCAACATCGATGGAGGCGAAATCAAAGTTATGCTCAATTGAAGGCAATGATCTCGAAGTATTACGACAGTATGCAGACAAATAGTGGGGAGCTTGATCTACCATACTTTGTCAAGGCCTGAAATTTTCTATACGGTTGGTGTAACTAGCACATTCATACAGAATCCGAAAATGCCACACTTGGAAGCAATACGCCGAATTCTGAGGTATGTCAAACGAACTATCTATTTTGGCATTTTATACAGAAAGGAAGGTCTTTTCAATTGACTAGACTATGAGATAATGATTACGTTGTAGATCCTACACTCGAAGGTCTACTACTGACTATATGTCCAATCTCGGATCAGAGGTGATCTCTTGATGTAGCAAGAGACAACCAACAGTGTCTTTGTAAAATACAAAGGCCTAATATCATGCAGCGTTGTGACATCTCAGGTGCGCATGTAGTTGATGTAACTGATGAATCAAAGTGTGGTTGTTTTTATAAAGAGCACGGGTTTGTTATATATTCTACTCTTATTAAAAAAAAAAAAAAAGCGTGTGTCATGACATAGCTATGTCTAGTGAAAAATAAACCGTTGAGATTAAGCGGTTAAAAATGAATGGTTAAAATTAAAAGATACCATTCTAATCTCAACACTTGACTTGTGTTGTTTTAATCTCAACCGTGTAGTTTTCACTAGACACAACTATGTCATGACACACGCTCCCTATGTCCTATTAAAAATTACATCTCTTGATAAACTTTGGCTACCAACGATTTAAATATCCAACAAAAGGAGCATATCTTGGCGCATAAAATCTTGAAATTTCAGGCAACAACTAGAAATCATTCGATAAAATATCTTCCATTATACTACCTCCGTTCCATAATTTTTGTAACACTTACGCATTCCGCATTATTCTATACACATGAATACAAGTCTCGTTTTCGTATCAAATCATCTCTGGTCATCCCGCAACATGTATTAGGTTGAAGAACATAACTTATACAGTCATTGATATTTCACAATAAATTTAAACAAAAAAACTATGTTTGATCGTCGTTGTACGTGTGTCAAACTTTGCATCGACATGGTTGTCAGGTCAAAGTGTTGCAACAATTTTGGGACGTAGTTAGTAATTATCATCTCTAAAAAATATTTCTAATTATATACAGAGCACACAAGCACATTTTTTTCATCTCAGTTCGTAATTAACTAGAGATAACAGAAAGATTCTCGACTACTCAAAATAGAGGCAAAAACCACTTGAAGATGACGAAGTTCATCCTGCCTTTAAATGGGTAGTTCATAAACCTTCAACTCATTGAAAATTACACGAAAATTATCACAGGGCACCAAATGACCACGAAAAGTACTTGCAAGCAGCAACTATTAGAGTAACCATAAAAACTCATGGAAACATGAGCATTCTAAAAATTAAAATTTACTTAATGTCTTCAATAGATAACTATATTTCATCTTAAACCCACCAAACATCACAATAAATTTTGTACATCGAGATTAGTCTTGATTAGGAAAATATAACCAAGAATGCAAATACAGATGCTTAAAATTGAGAAATGCCTTAGCACTTGCATCACCAGGACATGGTGCCAACAAACATCCCGTTAGGTCCTAATTGATGCAATCCACAACACCCTAATATCACAAAATAGAACCAATTTTCATTCGTTACATCTCTATAGGCTTCCATCAAAATCAAACCAAAACCAAAAAAGAAAAAGAAAACTATAGTAGAAAAAAAAAAGTGTTGGTAAATTGTAAGAACCTGATGGCCGATTAATCTTTTCATAGGATTCTTCTCCTTGAATCCATATATTCCACTAGTCGAAATGCTCGTAAAAAAAGGTATCGTCACTCAAATCATTGGCCAAGGGATAACCTAAAGAAAACAAATCAAGATAATTATGTATGAGTTTTGTATCTTAAAGCATCAAAAGGTATTAATTTCAATAAAATAACTATCGAGTAAATAAATGGGGGTAAAAGCATCTGTTTCAAGGTTGAAAACGTGTGACTGCTTCCTTCTCAAATCTCATACAACCAGTGTTCCATTTAGGCTACCACACATCAATGACTCATCTTTTCCACACCATTTTTGTGACATAATAGGTACTCTATGCCTAATCAAAGTACTTTTTAGGTCCTCTATGACAACAACCACACATAAAAAGTCTATAAGACATTATCATTTTTTTACCCTACGTACTTCCTTTATTTTATATTAATCGAAATATTTTTTTTAATTTTTTTAAAATAAATAAAACCTTTCTTTTTTTGATAAATTTTTGATAATAAAAAATATTAAATAAATCTCATATTTATAATACATTCATTAATTTCTCTCCCAACTGATAGAATATACTCCACTCAATTCAACACAAATTCCATTCTATAACTTCCATAATAATTATCATCAGTAAGAAGTATTTCTAACTGTGAAGAGAATACGCAAGTACATCCATTCCATCTCAATTCATCATTATCTAGAGATAACAGAAAGATTCTTGACTACTCTAAATAGACGCGAAAACGACATGACGACTACTAGTAGGTAATGCATAAACCTTCAATTCATTCAAAATTGCACGAAAATTGCCACAGTGAATCAATTGACCAAGAAAAGTATTTGCAAGCAACAATTATTAGAGTAACACTGAAAACTCATGCGAACAAGAACAATCTAACAACTAAAATTTACATAGTGTCTCAAATATTTATTTTGCTTTTTGATAAACATAATGTCTCCAATATTAGATAACTATATGCCACCATACACACCCACAAAACATCACAAAAAATATTTAGTACATCGAGACTAGTCAAGATTAGGAAAATATAACGAAGGATGCAAATATTTAAATATAGATGCAAGGCTTCCAAAAATCGAGAAATACCATAGCACTTGCATCATCAGAACATGGTGCCAAAAAACATCACGTTGGGTCCCTATTGATGCAATTCACAGCACCCTGATATCACAAAATAGAACCACTTTTCATTAGTTTCATCTACTCAAGCTTCTATCAAAATCAAACCATACCCCAACCTGATGTAGGTAAATTATCAAAAAAAACAATACTTTCGTAGAAAAAGAAATGTAGGTCAATTATAAGAACCTGATGGTCAATTAATCCTTTTTATAGGATTCTTCATCTTGAATCCATATATGCCACCAGTCGAAGTGCTCGCAAAAAAGGCATCGTCACGCCAATCAATGTTTAAGATATAACCTAAAGAAAACAAATCAAGATAATTAGGTATGGTCTCTGTATCTCAAAGCTCAAACGGGTATTAATTGTAAACCAAATAAATACTGAGTAAATAAATGAGGATAAAAAGCATGTGCTTCAAGGTTGAAAACATGTAACTGCTTGCTTCTCAAATCCCATACAGTAAGCTTTCCATCTTGCCTATCACACATCAAAAAATCATCTTTCCACTCCATTGTAGTGACATGATAGGTACTTTATGTTTAGTCAAAGTATTTTTTAGGTCCCCCATAACAACAAACACACGCAAAAAGTCTATGAGACACTAGCATCTTTTTTTACTCCTCCGTACTCGCTTTGTCCCGTGTAATCAAAATATTTCTTTTATAACATCTTAAAATAAATAAATCTTTTTTTTTATTAACTTTTAATATAAAAAAATCAAATCAATCTCATTTGATACATTATATTTATTAACTTCTCTTTCAACAGGTATAATAAACTCCACTAAATTCAACATAATTTTTATATAAATTTTATATAATTTCAACACGTAAATAAATTTTCATATCGAATCAAAAGTTAAAAAATAAAACGAAACAAGTATTGAACAATCTAAGGGAACTAACCTGTTTTACCCCATACCCTTACTTTTTCATCTTCTGTCCTAGTTGTAATCAATTCCTGATTTTTTTATACAAATGAGAAACTCACAAACTTCAAGGTTTTGAACCACACTCTGTGCATGTGCACTACAACAGAAAATATGCTCCTTCGTCTAATATTAATTGAAATATTTTTTTTTATTTATACGATTTCAAAATAAATAAATAATTTTTTTATTTGAAATTTTTTATAAAATAAATTATCAAATCATCTTTATTTTATATCACATCAATTCATTCTATCATTATTTTTTCTTTTTTTCTTATTTTTTTTTCTCATACACTCACAAGGACAAAAATATCATTATCTATAAAATTCAACATATACATAAATTTTCGTATCAGATCAAAACCTTTAGATTAACTTTAGGATTGAGGGAGTACTCGTATTCCAATTTGAACATGTAACCCCAGAGTTGTAAGGGAGTACTTACATCATCAGAACATAGTGTCAACAAACATCCCATTGGGTCCCAATTGATGGAATTAACAGCACCCTGATTTTACAAAATAAAACCACTTTTAATTAGTTATATCTACTCAAGAAATAAAAGTGATGGTAACTGGTAAGAACCTGATGGCTAATAAACTTTTTTATTGGATTCTTCACCTTGAATCCATATATGCCACCAGTCGAAGTACTCGTAAAAAAGAAATCGTCATGCTAATCAATGTCTAAGGGATAATGTAAAGAGAAAAAGTAAAGATAATTATGTATGATCTCTATATTTCAAAGCACAAATGGGTGTTAATTTCAAACCAAATAAAATACTAAGTAAATAAAGGGGGGAAAAGCACCTGCTTCAAGGCTGAAAACATGTGACTACTTCCTTTCTCAAATCCCATATAGCAAGCATTCCATCTTGGCCATCGCACATCAATCAATCAACATTTCCACTCCATTTTAGAGACATGATAGATCTTTATGGCTAATCAAAATACATTTTAGATCCTCTATAACAACCAGTACACACAAAAAGTTTATGAGACACTATTATTATTTTGCCGTCAACGTAATCCCTCCATTTTATATTAATTGAAATGTTTTTTTTGGAACGTTTGAAATAAATAAAAATTTTTCTTTTTTGATAATTTTTTAACATAAAAAATATCAAATCAATCTCATTTGTTACAGTATACTCATTAACTCTTCTCTCAACTGATACATTAAGCTCTATTACTACCAAGAGAATTTTCTTTCTTCACTAAAATTCATTCAATTCAACACACACATATATTTTCGTTTCGAATTAAAATATTTCGATTAAAATGAAAAAGATGGGTATTAAATATCGAAGTGAACTACCCTTTTTACACCAAACAATTACTTTTCTATCTTCTGTCCCGATTGCAATCGATTCCGCATTTTCCTATACAAATGAGAAACTCACAAACTTCAAGATTTCGAACCTCACTCTGTGCATTTACATTGTAACAGAAAAATATACTCCCTCCGTTCCAAATTGATTGAAACGTTTTTGATTTAAATCATCTCAAAATAAATGAAATATTTTCTTATTTGAAATTTTTTTCCTATAAAACTATCACAACAACTCTATTTTATAGCACATCAGTTCATCCTATCATCATTTTTTTTTCCTTTCTCACTCCTTTCTCTCATTCACTCACAACGGCAAAAAATGTCATTACTTAACAACTTTAACACATACATAAATTTTCAATGTCGTGTCAAAACGTTTCTATTAAATTGGGATGAAGGAAGTACACTTCAAACATGTAACTCCAGAATTATAATGATTTAATACATTTGATGTAAGGGTATTAATCGGGTCGGTTCGGGTTAAACGATTAGTTTTTTTGTCGATTCGGTTTTTACAACCAAAATCATTTATTAATCGGTCCGATATTTTCAGTTTTTAAAGAATTTTGTTTATATAATTTTTTAACGATTTTATATGGTTTTGTCTTAAATATTTCGTTATGATAATTGTAAATATCATTTATTAAAATAACTCTATAAAATTTACAAAAAGAAATTAGATATATTGAGTTAAAAAAAAGAACGACATAAGAAATGATTTTCTTACTAACAAATAAAAAATATTCGACCAAAATAAAAAGCAAATACGAATGAAAGTTTTTATTTTCTTTTCTAACAAAATAAGTAGAGACAATATCCACAGTACTAAAGAAATTAAACTATCTTAGGTTTAAAATAATATAATGTGTTTGATGTATAAGCTTAACAACCTTATGTACAACTATGATAATTAATTTTAAACGGTTTCGATAATCTATTCTAAATGGTTCGGTTAATCGGTTTACCATCGGTTAATCGTTCAGTTCAATTTTTTTTTCCTTATTAACTAATCGGATTCATTTTGTAAACCAAACCCAAATCATCTAATTATTGAATTAGTCGATTTTGATCTTTCGGTTTTGATCTATCGATTTTGGTAACGATTTGTTAATCGGTTCGACCTCCTTTTTAGCCGCCTGAATTTGATGTAGATTCACCTTACATCCTTGCAGTCCCACATCCCAACCTAATAAAGGTTAGCATTTATTTATCAAGTAACCATCAATACACGATATGGTCATCCTCCTATTTCAACTACACACTTTCTTTTAAATGATTTAACCCAACATGCAAATCCAACACACTTCCATTTGTTTACTAATTTAAGTCATCCCAAAATAAATGAAAGATTTTCTTATTTTGAAACTTTTTTAATACAAACCTATGAAACACCCCTACTTTATATCATATCAACCCATCCTAAAATCGTTTCTCGTTTTTTTTTTCTTTCTCACTCCTCTCTTTCTCTCATATTTTCACAGGAACGAAATTGTCATCACTGATGAGAGTGAAAAAACTCATGTTTATCAAAGTTGATATCCTTTTTTTAGTATGTTAGTGTCATCACTAAGAAACGAATGAAAAGGGCTAATAAATATCATAAAACAATCTCAATGCTCCTCAAAACACAAGAACCTATCAAAAAAAATCTTGAAATAACCTTAAAAAAATCAAAAACACATGATAAGGATAAAAACACCCAAAAACAAATGAAAAATACTAAAAGCATCATAAAACAAACTCAAATCACTTGAAAACGCAAGAATCTATCAAAAGAGTCTTGGAATGACATCAAAACACTCAAAAACACTTGAAATTACTTTTATGTTTTAGCTTACTTTTGTGTTTTGAACGTCGATATTGCTCTTTGTGTGTTTTTCATGCAGATTCGATTGTGAGATGAGCGTTTTTAATGTTTGATAGAAATGATGCTAAGTGGATCAAAGCAATTAGTTTTTATCGTGAATATTTTGAATAATTTGGAAGTGTTTCAACAAAATTTTCCATGATGTTTTGAACTGTGAAGATGTATTTAATGCTTATGGAAATGTTCATGATCGTTTTGGACTTATAGAAGTTGTTTTGACGTACTTATTTGGAGCAAAGGCATGTTCGAGAGAAACTTGAGTAGATTGAGGTAAAGTGAAGACATGTTCGTGATATCTCAACAATTTGATTTTCAGACTGGATTGGTTGATGATTTGGTAACGATCTACAATTGATATATGTCCCACGGACACATTCCACCCCATCCTTGATCACATAAGGTATATACGTCCACCTAAGCATGTAACAATACTACACCAAAGCATATAAGAACATGAGGCAAACAAGTCACGTTGATCTTCACCGAAATGTGAATGTTAAGTTGGTAAATTCCTAGAATTTTCTAACCAAAACAAGTTCTTCAAAGTGAGATGATGATCACAAGTTAAACAACCTAGTACGCCTTAGTCATGAAATGGGTCCTACTTACCTAGCTAGCTAAGCAACAAACTATCATTATGAGACAAAATTCCATTATCTTGAAAGTTAAGCAACCAATGTGTTAGTTCCACAGGTATAACCTGGGAGGAGGTGAATAGGTTGTTTTAAAATTTGCAGTGTAATGCAATGGAGTATTTAATCAGAATATAATCCTTGAAGACTGCAAGGAGTGTCTGCTGCAAAGACTTAAGCTTTGAAAGCTTGTCTTTTTGTGCTGTTCAATTATTTCTAACAGTTCTAATATGAAAAATAAAGTAATGCAAGAGAAGAACACATGATTTTATAATGGTTCAGACACTCGTTATCAACTGATAAACGAGAGCTTAGTTCAATCTTCCTTTGGTGACCAGTGTAGTCAATCCAAGAGGTGAGTTCACTATCTTCTTGTTTTTGGCTTACATGACAACCACTTCATAAGTTTACAACCTGCCAAAGTCAAAGAACCTATACCCTTGCACAGATCCTTCCCTGGATTCTACTGTAACTTTGTCCTTCAGTGCAGACTAGTGAACTCTCTTCTTCCTATTTCCTTCAATTTAACCCACTTGAACAGTTTTGAATTCAGATTTCTCATATGTTCTTGTACGTTCAATCGTTTATCCACAACCTTGTTCCCTGAGCTCCTTTGATCCCCTTTTATAGGTTGAGGGAATGAACCCGTCATTGTCCTTGATCTAATGTTGATAGCATGTCTGTTAGCAACACATATGATGCCTTCACTGATGTTGACAGATCAGCTTCATTCTGATCCTCGTGCGGTTTCTCCAATTGGTCAATCGAAGATTTGACCAATCCCTTGATCCTTATCCAACCTTAGCAACTATCTCTGTTGCACTCAGTCTGCTGCAGCTTAGTCTCCACTCAGTATCGTTGAGACCTCATCTGCACCCGATCACTGCTGGAACCTTGTCTGCACTCAGCACTGCTGCAACCCTTTTCTGCATTGTTGTGTTGGCCCTTGTCAACAGGATTGATCACATCCTGAAGCATTTGCAGGTCTTTTGTTGTCCATGCATGTTTTAACTGCCTTGCTGAAATTTTCTGTAGTGGTCTGCATCTGCTGACCGCACAATACTCTCCATCTGTGGCTGTCTGCTCTTTAGCATCCAACGTAGACTGCAGATTACTAACCTAATTTTCAACATAAGTACACTAGCTATATCATGGTTAATACTTGTAAATTTTGTTCATCAATTTCTATACAATGGAGGGATTGCACATTCCTATCACAATGCCTTTAACTCATAAAAAAGGGTACGTAGTGACCCCGCACATACACATTCGGACATAAGCAAAAGAAAAAACTTTCTGAATTTTAGACCTTGTATGTTGGAAAAATTTGGACAAGCACAAGCAACAATCGTTAGGTACAACTCTGCGGGAATTGAGGTCATGAGTAACATTGGAAAGAGGTCGATCTTCAACGCTAAATGGCTTCGTAGTTCCGATGTCGAGTAGGTTGATAAGGCTATGGATAGGCGGGGAGCTCTCCGTCGGAATCGGTTTATGAATTGCTCTCGAGATGAGCGGATGGAGAAGTTTCGTGCTTGTACTCGCTATGCTCAATATAGAGAAGTGAGGAATGAGTGGAGGAGAGCTCTCCTTTTTTAGTAGTGATGAAGTAGGTGAGAAGCAAAG
>JAOYUI010360975.1:0-11133 GCA_036250245.1 Drosera tokaiensis
CTTGTATGCATAATTTGATCAGTCCCAGCAATAAAACTAACATTCAGTGCTCCTGGATCCCATAAGACCCATATTCGCCACAGTTCAGCATGATAATAGTTATTATAAAACTGTCATGATCTACCCACACATGCACCAACTATTCTAGCAAAATTTCTAGGCTTAACACTAGTTTCTAACAACCCTAGGATCTGAATCTTATTCGTAGCAATAAAATGCTTTATTTCATGATGCTTAGAAGCTTGATTCAGTCCTCTAATATTCGATGCCGCTATCTTCATATATTAGGCTTTGGAGGTATGGCTTGCAGCACCAGTTGCTCAGTTCCCAGAGGGGAGAAATATGAGGGGCTGCCCACCTCTTTAGGCTTTTCCAACTCTTGAATTGATACTGCATCACTTTCAACGTTCTTCTCCACCTTCCTAGGGGGACTACTCATCTGAGTCTTCTAGGCAGGCATTAAGGCATCCCATTGGCTCACTTTCTTTAGCTCACGAACTGGCTGTTCCTTTCCTTTCTTCCGGACCTGGTTCATATCCAGCTTCTACTTAGGTCTCCATTCTTGCATCTTCTCCCGAGTTTTCTTAAACTCATAGCACACCTCAGATTTATGCCCCCACCAACCACATTTAGAACATTGCTTAGGATACCATTCATATATAACTTTTTGCTGCTTAACTGCACCACTGATATCCTTCCAGATCACCTCCTCAACAGGCTTTTTCTTTGTATCAACCCCGACTAACACTCGAGCAAAATCTACCCTATCCTTCGTGGCTGTGAACCTGTCAGCATATAAAGGTGTTGGTACCAACACGAGACACCATCCTACTCAGAGACTCCTCACTCCAGTATGAATAACTCAGGCCTGGAAGCTATATCCAAGTGGGTATCATATCCAATCTAGCCTTCTTCAATTCAAAATCCACCGTCCAGTTCCATACCACCAAAGATTGAGAGCCAAAGAACCACTTCCTGCAAATCACATTCTCCTTATCCTTGATAGTTGCAAACTTCACCACAAAATAGCCATCCTGGTGTAGCACCATTTTAACTATCTCTTTGTCATGCCAAATCTTGTCCATAAACCCTTTCATTGCAGCAAATGGGACCTTCCCCCTATCACATAGCAGATAATGGCATTCTTCCAGTAGTCAATCTCGGTCTGAATATGGGATTGTTCCGTATGTACTACTTCACCTACTCCAGGTACAAATCGCAACCACATCACACCACTATCATCCACGACTTGCTCACGAACAGTGACCAGATCTGACCCCCGCCGTTGAGTCCAAACATTCCCGTTATTCGCACTTCCATTCAGAACCACATTCTCCACTTCATCAGCCCAACTAGATCGATTCACCTCCAATCGAACAGAAATTTGAAGATCAAACCCTACCCCTTTGCTACAATCAACCCCTCAAACTACTATCAATATTCGTATTCTCATTCACTACTTCAATTGCAACCTCATTCACAACATTCTCAACATTAGGGTTCTACATCGTCTTCGATTTCGATTTCTTCATCATCGTAGTTCGTCAAAGAATCGTAAGAGCAAGGAGAATAAGATGAGATCAAGGCAATCAATTCAATCGCCATGGGAGCGCCCTCCGGTTCTCTGTCTTCATTCTCTCATTTAATTTCCTCATATTTTCCATTTGAATACTTTCAAATGAATTTTGACATTAATAAAAAATAATTTTTAAATAAAATATTCCCTCCGTCTCATATTATAAACAGCACTTTCATTTTTTTGCATCTTTCAACATGCATTTTGAAAAAATTCATTTTTCATTTTAACGATGCACGAAAATTATGCCTATAAAATTAAATTACACAACTTAACTTATTATTAGTGTTTCATCAGAATTTTACGAAAAACGACGCTCGATAATCCCACGATACAAATCAAAATTCATCTCGACAAATATGAAAATCAAAATATTGCCTATAATTTGTGACGGAGGGAGTAATAATTTAATAATTTTATAGAAATGAATATTTTAAAAGTTGTAAGTAATCTAAAATAAAAATAAATATGGTATAAGGAATGCGTTTTTCATTCTCTTGAAGTAGGGAATTTTGGTATGGATATGAATAGGATGAGGATAGAAATAAGGATAGAGAAACTACTACGTAGGTCATTTTTCACAAAAATCCCTAAATTTAGGGTTAGGACATCATTTGAGGAATCCGCTAATAATGCTCTAACAATTATCATTTCACAATTCTGCTTAGTATATCAGACAGAAAGGAACAGACAGAGCTAGTAAAAGTACTCGTAAGAGAGGATAAAAATGGATTGTTGTTGTTGAGAGGAGAAAGGTTTAATGAGTACAATAAACATAGGGTTATGTCAGAACTCCTGTAGGAAACCATATGGGATCCTAGTAATAAAGCCATCCTATTACATTATTATATAACTTCCTCTTCTCAACCTTTCTCAAAACTCCTACATAGTTCCTTGGAAGCCACAAAATTTCAGTTATATGAACAGGAAAGAATAATGAAAAGCCATCATCTATTCAAACGCACATAGTTATCCTGGAGAAATACTCAAACTTATCAAGGCTATCCTCACTACACTAGATTCAACAACTTCTAGCGCAAACTTGGAAGTTCCTTAAGAACTCCATATCACCAAAATCCTCATGAGGTCATTTCATTGAGTTCAAATCATCCCAAGAAGAACTGTTTGCAATGCTTTTCCTAGTGCTCCAAGGTCGCTTTCTCTACATGTTAATGACTTAATGCTTCATGACAAAGATAAGAAGAATAAGGTGAAGACCTCAATGCTACAACATGAGAAAGATGAGGGCCAGGTAAAGAAATAAGCTTTTTCAGATTGAAGTCATAGACCAAAATGGTTGCTTGATTGAAGTTGGGCCATAAGAGGTTTCAGTTGACTCTAATCAGCTTAATGTCAGAAGATATTTTGTTCATAATGTGGTGAATCAATTTATGAGCACATGCACTAATAAAAAAAACGAATTATAGAGATTGTTTGCTATATAAAGGGAGCTTTTGATCAACGGTTTATGTCCCATAATTGGGAGCAAGCAAAATAATTCTTTATTTTGACATTAGTTTTCTCACGAATTTATGGATTGATTCGATAACCTTTTGTGCACATTTATATCAATTTTAGTCCATTTTGTTATACTTGCGAGCGTTGATGCTTCGATGTGATTTACAAGTAAAAACGAACAAAAAGATAGACCAAAATTATCGAAGATAAAGTGCGTTCGAGACTAGTCATTTGACCAGATGAGACTAGTCGTCGACATGACGGGAAAGACGAAAGATTTCCTATGATTCAATTAGTCGACGTCAAAACTAATTGTTCATTTAGAGATTTATCGACAAGTTGTAGACTAATCGTGACTTGTGGCACGCCATGACAACTATGTTTGCGGCATGTCTTGATTTCGAGAGGAAAATTACGTGTCAAGTCCTTGCCACTTACCCACACACCCATACGTTGAATGCGAGATCGAGAGATCACTTGCGTGAAGTGTGAGATTATATTAGGAAGCCTACGAACCTCATGCTTTCTAATAGGGGTGAGCATTGGATTAGATTATCCATAATCCAACCGAATCTAGTGCTATTGGATTGGATTGGACAAAATTTTGAGTTGGATTGTGATGGATTGGAACAAAATAAAATCCAAATTCATTGGATTGAAAATGGATAAATCCTTGGATTGTTGACAAGTCAAACCACACTTTAAAAAAAAAAAAAAAACATTGATTTAGCCAAAATTAGATCATAATCGTCGTTTTGCGTCGACATTTTTCTTTCGCGCTCAACCAAGGTGAGGATTTAGATATGAATTCAGATCTATTGAGCAATAGTGGATTAGTGATTTTTTTTGGTTCATATTTTATAGATCTGATGAAGTATTGTTTACGATTTGTGGTGAGAATCATTCGTTATTATATTGAGCTTATAACTCGTTGTAAGAAATGTAGTTCATTTCTTGAGTTGTTATTAATATATTAATTGTGAATCCATTGCTATGACCCGAAATGCCAAGGGCTACTATTCTGAATTTCGTAGATTCTTTTAACATATAAGGTATAGATGGATATACCATGACATAGATGGTTTTGTGTTAATAAGTTGCTTGCAACATTGTGATACGTGATGTGTTTCATATTATCATTATGGTATTGTTATTAATCTTTTGTTCTTATAATCTTTAATAGATATATAATTGAATCAATTTTCTAATTTTGAGAATTAATTCGCAACACTTGCATTAACACTTGCGTGAATTCCCAATATATTACGTCGCAAACACCTAGTCCTTGAAAGAAAATACTCTGAACATATTAGACCTATTTCTCTACCTGTCTACCCACCCTCAAAACTTACGTAATTCTTCATGATGATGTTGTGTCATGTATGTTAGCATATTGAATTAGGGTTGTGGAGAGGTGACAATGACTGCAGCCAATTGGTTGCAATATACAATTCAAGAATTTGTTTTTGGTATGCGGTAGTTCATCTTTTATGTGCAATAATTTAATAGTTGTGTAATGTAATATACAATCTGATACCATAGAACAAGATCATATTACTGTATGCAATTATGAAATTATAGATACACAAATAACAAACTATTGTACACGAAGAACGACTAACAGCACATTGCAGTCAATGATAGCTGGAGTTGTTGTAGCCTACGTCCCCCACTAAATTATCATATTAGACATTATTATATGTTTGAGTAATTCTTATTTCTTATTTTAGAGTGACCTAGATATTATATTTTCTAGTTAACTTAATTTCTATTGTAATGTTTTTATATATTTGATTGTTCTATAAATATAGAGCATGTCTTCATCAATAATACATCGCATCATCATCCTTCATCTTATTCTCTAACAATGTACAAATAGAAACAACCAGTTGTTTGTTAGATTGGATTATCAATGACCAAATCGTACATAATAAGTTGTGCAATCACCACACGAAGATGCAAATATTCATCGACGGGGAACAAATTTTGCGTCTTCTTAAAATGAATGCATAGAATCAACGGGATAGTTTGATTAAAACACATAAATTACAAACAGAAATTGTATTATGTTATAACCAAAGTAGTATAACAATGAATTAACATTTCACATCTATGCCATATCAACGATACACCCGATAGACTCAAAACACAGTAAATTACCGCAGGATTACACAAATGCATCTTGTTAATCATGCAGTAACCTGTTGCTCGCTTAAATACCACATAAAACACTTGATGGAGATAGCGGATAAAAACTATCCGGTTGAAGTAACCATCCAAGTGAAGTTTTCACACTAATACTTAGCATGTTCAAATATCAATTTGTGTAAAAACTCTATAAAAAATTTATTCGAGTAGACAAAATTTTGACTTTGACATGATATAATTGATATTTTGTAAGACACAAGAAAAGATATTCGGAATTATGGTTCTTTTTATTGCTTGAGATAGTGACACTCAGACTCATGTTTTTCATCAGAGAAATTAATGGCATCTTATCACTGTCATAACCCGCTTCTAATCTAGCAAAACAAGCCAAAATGTTGGTTGATTTGATTACCTTCTGACTAACTTGCCCATGTATTGCAAGCCTCTCCCTTGTTAATAGTCACCTTGGCTAAGAATTCAATATAAAATGACATAACGAAACGTTATATGTTAGCGAATGAACAAAAATAACCAGCACGTAACGTTACAAATATCCAAATAATATACCAAATACTTATCATTAAACATAAAGCTATAACGACAGAAAAACGTATTTGGGCTAACAAAATACGTTTCCGGAAATATTCAAAATTCTTGACGAAACAAACGTTATTACGTTAGAAATAATTTTGTCTATTTACGGACATATTTTTCGATAAAATAATATAACGAAATATGGATAAAATTAGACCAATAAAAATAAAACGAGATAGTGAATTTAAATCACACAAATCCACCTCCATTTCCTGCAAAACCCGCATCTCCATTTCGGTGTCGATTTCGTTCCCTCGCACGCCACGGTCAGCTCCACTGCCTACGCCCACCACCGAATCCACCTCACCATTATCATCTTGCAGCTGCCAACACCACCAAACCATCACTCGACTCCCCTTCACTTGTCCTGTCAATTTCCTGCACTTTCTTCTTCCTCCGCTCCATCATTAGATTCTACACTAACATCAACACCACTTCAAACACCTCCCACCACCAAACTACCACAGCCACTCAAATTTCACCTCAACACTAATCACCAATTCACCACCCCAATCACTCCCTTTCACCAAATCACTAGCTTCATCTTCACCATCAATTTGCAAGTTCCCACGAGACGAGCCAAGGAAGCCGAAGACGACCAGCTGCACGTCATGGAGAATGAAGAGGTGCGAAGCTCGGCAGTTGCAGGAGGGAGAGACAGCCAACGAACGAGGATCACTTCGAGGAAAACGAACTAAAGTAACCTAATCCATGACATCGGCTTGTTATGAGGGTGTCTCATTGTGCGATCGCCGGCACTATCCTGGTGAAGATCAATGATAAGTTTCGTGTTGATTTATGAAGGGTGATTCATGTGGGTGCTATGTTGTCCTGTGGGCATGTGTTTGTGTGATGATGGAAGCGTATGGTGTGAAATACGTGCACATTATGGTATATATGTATGACAATGTTATGTACGTGTATGTGTGCTTTTTAAGCGGGTGGAGGCATATAGGGTATGCAAGCTATGGATTTATGCTTCCTGCCTTCTGCTTCTTGCTTCCTGCTTCTTGCTTCTTGCTTCCTGCTTCCTGTCTCTTGCATTCCTGCTCTCCTATGTACGCCATTGTTCTCCTATGGTACGCATAGCTGCTGCCTTAGGTACATAAGAGTGTCGATTCATGACATGTTAATGCAATATAGTGAAGGGAAGGTGAGTGTGATGGTGTTGGTGTTGGTGTTAAGGTTTTAGGGAATATGACTTTAATGTGTACAAGGGCTATACGTGAAAATATCGACGAGGCGTAGGATAAAGCGTGATTATTATGTTAATATGTGCGCGTGTGTTCCATGTGATGTGAACTAATGAAAAAAAAAAAATATAAATCGATAAAAATAATACATATTGTGTCCTTGAACTGTGAAAGTCAACCTTGACGTCGCTCTTTTAAATCGTTGGTCGTTTTCCCTGAAAAAGTTAACAAAATCAAAATGGGTGTTCCTTTTTAGATTCATTACGATCGTTCATTGTCTCTTAAATTAAGCCTAGGCTGCTGTGAAAATTTTAACTTATTGAGTCATCGTCGCGGATGAATTGAACTAGCTGGGGAGCTTTGAGCAGTCCCCATTCTCTTAGCATGCATGCAGCGATTTCGACGCTGGATGTGGCGAGGCCACTGGTACTCTCTGTAGGGAGACCAAAACCTATCCCAATAAGAGACAATAGAGGCCGTTGGAAGCGCACTTAATCTAGTAAAGTGTAAGACGACGTATAATCTTGACACGTACGTATCGAATCGACGGACTCGAGTAGTCTGACTAACGATTGACGAACCCTGTATTCAGAGTTTGATAAATCTCTCGAGTCATGGTCCTATAATAATAACAATAATAAAGACAAGAGATGTGAAATCATACAACCACCCTTACATAATATGGCGTACATATTTTCTATAGAAACATAAATGTTTTAGAGGTACTCATCAATTCCCCATAGTCAGGGGGTACCCTATAAATGTGAGACATATACTTTAGGTTACTAAGTTTCATACTCACGGGTTATGTATTCCATTTACAGGTAAGATACCAGAAGATCAGTGAGGACGTTAGTTGCTTTATGCATTTTGGAGAACTTTGTACTGAAACTTATGATTATTTTGGATGTGTACTATACAACATGTATTGGTCATGTCACAAAACTGCGTAGCTTAATGGCTTTCGCTCTATCGTATAAAATGATTTGTATAAACTAAACAAGTTGATCTGAAACATCACAGGTGGTTCCTTGACTCTTTATATCTCTAAACCCGTTTGTTTTATCTGGCCTTGTCATGAACCGGATTCGTGACTGCATAACACCACGTATCACATGACGCGGATCTCGGGACGGTGCAATATCTACCCTTTCCTTCTTCTTGTGAATCAGTTACAATAAGAGGAGAATGATCTGAAATTCCAGCTTCTGGAATGATCACCTCATTGCTAAAACTCTCAAACCATTTATGAGATCCCAAGGCACAATCCAAAAAAATCCTGATCCATGATTGACCTCCCAGTTGGTTGTACCAAGTGAAGAAGCAACCACTGCTATGCAAATCTTCAAACCCCAAATCCTCACAACAACCAGCCATCTCTAGACATGGCTCTACATGTACCCCGTTATAACCTTCCTTCTCATCATAATTCATGAAAGCATTGAAGACACCTATCACCAACCATGGCAACATCACAGAAGAACCCATACGTATCAATTCATTCCACAGCTCTCTTCTCCTTACCACTAGGTTTCTAGCATAAACCACAGTAACCTTCATATGATGATCCTGCACTTCACAGTGAATACATTGATATGTCATACCCACTGATCTGACCACCATCTTCTCCTTCCTCCATACGACCCATATTCTTCCATTGAAGTCACACCCATAATAACCCGTCATCTCCCACCCCCTAAAATAACGAGCAGTAACTTTCGAAGCTTTATTCTGCTTCACTCTAGTTTCTAATACACCCATGAACTAGATCTTATTCTTGGTCACAAAGGCTCTTATTGCATTATGTCTTTCAGGCCGGTTAAAGTCCCTTATGTTCCATGAGCAAATCATGATTAAGTCACACCAACATCTCCTCCCACCTGTCCCCTAATAGCCTCTTTAGCAGTCACTGCATCATGCTTAACCACATCCAGTAACACCGCAAAGGATGAAGAATGAACCTGGGGACATCCCACTTCATCAACCGTATTTGCATTCATTTTCCGCTTAACAATTATAATCTCACTCTACACCTCCTGATCTTTTTGGCCATCATCTAAGATCTTCTCCGGACTAGGCACATTGGGAGCATCCTCTTGAACCTTCTCCATTGTGTCAGTCCTCTTAAGAATCCAAACCTGCTGAGGTTTCACAACCCTTCTACAGGCTCCAGCATCATGTCCCCATAGTGAGCATGTAGAGCATTTAATTGGCCTTCATTCATAAGTAACTTCGTGCTTCACCATATGCCCTTCAGGAGCTTTGAATTGAAACTTCTCTACCATCTCCCTCGATGTATCTATATCAATCAGAACACGAGCAAAAGAGATCCTCTCTTTATTGGCAGCCTTTCTATCTGTATACAATGGATAACCAACCTTCGCAGCTATCTTTGCCAAAGCATTCCTACTCCAATATCCTACATTCAACCCATGGAACTTCACCCAAACTAGAATCCTTACTTGAGCAGCCTAATCAAATGAGAAATAGGGAGACCAATCTCTCAACACCAATGGACGATATTCAGGAACCACATGCCCTCCTTCACCCTACATTTATCATCTTCATTGGCAAGCCGAAAAATATAGTAACCCTGCTCATGAAGTAATACATCCACACGATTTCACACCCTCCATTGGTTCTGAATAAAACTCACTATCACGGAGTATGGCACAGTACTACCCAAAGTAAACCCTATTAAGGCATGTTCCCAATGAGCCCTCGTTTCAACCACATCCTCCAGTGAAATCTCAACCTCATCATCACGACAGCACACATAATACTGCTTTAACCCATTCTCCATTTGACGATTACTCATCATCACATCCCTCATTGGAGTTGTTCGAACAACCTCCGCATAGGATCGCCCAGCACTCAAACTGCTTCCCTCCTCCTTTCTCGTCGCCTCTGCATCCACAACATCAGCCCATGACAACCTAGGTCTCACACTACCCACGCTTTCATCTTTCTCAGTCCCCAAATCACAAGGTATTCCCAATAGTTGGTCCTTCACCTCATCCGTTCTATCTCGAACCTCATCCTTCTTTTCCTTCATTTTTGCAATCGACTCTACATCCCCAATCTCCGACGACATCTCAACGCCCTGACTCTTGGCAACCTTCACCTTCTTAGGCCGTCCTCGTCCCATCTCAGCGGGATAGTGGCTGTCAGAGAATCCCCCTCACGATCGCCTGAGAGAGCCCTCTCTCATCCTTGATGTCGTACATACCTTTACTCATTTAATTATAAATTTATACACATTTTTAGTATTTAAACATACAATATAGTTTAATCTAATCTAATCTTATCATAATACATGTTTAAAATATCGAATATATTGATCTTTCAAAATTGATATATATTGGTGTAAGGATGTTAAATCTATTATCATATATGGAAAAAAAGAAATATGTATGAACACTAAAATTCATATTTTAATGGAAAATTACAAACATTGGCGACGGACATCTGTTGCATTATTGATAATTTAGAAAAGAAACTTTTTTTCTTTTGCGACGGATTTCATAACTAAAACTATATTAAAAAAATTTGAATTTTAAAATCACAAAATTTTGAAATTTAAAATTTGAATAATTTTTTAACACTTACGACGGATCCTTCCTTAAATTAAAATGTACAAATTCCAACCTTTTTTTCTGAGTTGTGAAACCGTATTTTTGAGATGGATCCGTAACAAAAATGTTAACTTACTCCATTTCGCTACGGATCCGTCTTCATTATTTGACCTGAAATAAATTAAGCCCTAACCCTAAGTCATAAATCCTAGCCTTTTCACGAGTTTAGTATATATCATTGTGTACAACATCGTCAGAGTAATAAGGTATTATTGAAACATAGTTTTTCTTTAATTTTATTTGTTGTGATACATTATAAATTTTATAAGTGATTAGTAACATATAAAAAGTTTTATGCTAACCAAATCTTGCTTTAAATTGTGAAATAAATCAATCTTAACAAATTATTTTATTTTGATATAACAAAGTTAAACGTAACATTGTATGAAAAAAATATTTATATGATAAGAATAATATATAAATAAAAAAAAGTTTTGTCACGGATTCCGTAACTAAACACTTAATTTAAAAAATTTAACTTTCAAAATTTTAAACTTTAAATTTTCAAAGTTCAAAAATTCAAAACTTT
>JAOYUI010362085.1:0-11122 GCA_036250245.1 Drosera tokaiensis
AACAAAAAAAAAAAAAAAAAAAAAAAAAAAAAAAAAAAAAAAAAAAAGAGAGGGAATGCGTTTTTTTGGGCCTGGTCCAGCGGCCCAAATAGCAGCAGAGTCCAAAGCCCAACAGTCTGTGCATGCCAGGCCCACAGGCCAACCGAGGCCCCTTATCCTCACATTCCCACTTATTAACTAGTCTTCCACCAACACAAACTTCCATGTGATTTTAGTAACCTTTACTACACCCAACCGCATTCAATGCATCAAACACTACACATTGAGCATCAATTTCTTATTCATCCTTTGTGAGTTTTGAGAAAGTAATTATACCACATTCACCTCCAATGAACGTAAATTGAATTAAACTCAAAGATATTTCAATCCGGAGTCGTTGACCCATATTAAAATACGGTCAAAATTTCTCAAAACACACACTAAATCCAACAGAACCACAGAGAACGTAACCCGGGATCGACGCGACCCCTCCCCCCTCTTAACACAAAGTCAGGCGATCTCCTTTTCGACCACCATATCGTGGTCGCTGTTAGCAGGGCCTTTTCAGGACACCGTAGAAACTCCAGCAATGATCAACAGTAATGGGCAACCCAAGTGGGCCAGCACGAGTTGGCCTCGGCAGCCCCATCGGGCTAGTAACAATGGGCCTGTAGCAACGGGCGGGCTGTGGGCCTATGTTGGGCCAAGAACAGCCCTGAAGCAGTAGCCCAGCAGGACCGCAACTTGTCTCGTGTTGATTTGCCTAGGGTTTCCTTGGGTTTTCTTGATGTTTAAGATGATCTAGGGTTATACACGCTACAAAGATAACCTACCCCCTCTCGATCCGTATAGTGCATAATATTTTATCAATATGATATGTTATGACGATTATGATGAGGAAGGTACCACCAGAAGGGCGATGATATGCCTGTTTGCTTGGTTGGTGTGTTAAGACGTTAAGGAAACTAGGATTTTGATAATATATGCATGGATGCATGTATTAGGTTATGCGACACTATTTTAATGCTAATTATAATCCCAAAATGTCATGGGTGCATTTCGTTATATATACGTATACTTGGTGTGACGATACAATGAATTATACGGAACTAGGATTTAGACAATATATGCAACATGGTTGCATGCATTAAGTTATGGGTCAGACTCTATTTTAATACTAATCATGATCCCAAAATGATATGGATGCATTTCATTAAATATACGTATGGGGTAATACGATGAAATATAATTAATCATGGGGGTTTATGTATAAAGGGATATTAAATATACCATTTAGCTTAACGAGCACTGTTTTAATGTTAATCATGATTCCATAGTGTCATGGGTGTATTTCGTGCATGTACATATGCTTGATGTGCTAATACGATGAAATATATTTAATCATGAGGTTTATATATAAAAGGATACTAAATATATAATTGGGGGATTAGGTTATAATAAAAAAGTCTTGACATTGGGATTGAGATCGTGGATGAATGTTTTATATGTTTGATATGTAATGTGGGATATTAGGATTGAAATGAGTTAGAATACATACTATATTAACTTATATACCCTCTCGGAAAATAAATAAAAACGAGCCTTAAATGCTTAAATAAAAAGGATACAAGAACGTAGAGTTTGGTTTCACTATCTTGATGATGTTAGTTAACGAAAAACGGATAAAACAACATATATGTGTCCTTAAGTTGTGAAGGTCGAGCATTGAGCGTCCCTTCTTGAGTCTGTTGTGACCATTATTGTATCCTTTGAGACATTATGATAACGAAGGTTGAGTTTGACGTTCCTTTTTGAATCCATGATGTAATATCCCAAAATTTTAGGAATTTAAAAATATATATGTTAATGATCAAAAATATATATACACTACGCATTCATTGAATGCGTATATAAGTTTTACGAACTAGGAATGTTGCAATGTTAAAATTATTATATGATAGGATTAACGATTTTAACTCTGAAAACCTAAATTATCAAAAAATTCGGATAAATAATAATGTAAGGAGGTGTGTTTGGGAAGCTTATATGAGATTTTGAGAGGCTGGACCCCACTGGTATGACTTATTCCCATAGCCGAATTCCCCTGCCTTTCTTCATTTCAACGTCGTCATCACACCCTCATTCTCTCCATCTCCTAGCTCTCAGCTCTCCTCACCAGAACACCAAAACCATCACCAAACACCACGAGGCCACCACCATCGGTTGTTTCCCTATCGATTCCGGCCACGTTCCCGACGAACGGCGACAGGGGCAGCCACCAGAGGACGTGGATATGTCCGGGGCAGCCACCACCAGCCTGCAACGAGTCCGACCAAGGGTTTCGTTGTTCTTGTTCTCTTGCGCGTGTTAGGGTTTCAATATAACTGGAGGTAACCCAACCCCCTTCCTCGATTAATCTGTGCGTTTGATTTGTTGTCGTGTTGGTAAATTGTTGTTTGGATGTTAAATTGTGTATTGACTGCTTGAGACAATGGGAATGTGTACTCCTTCACGTGCTCACCTCCGATGGGTTCCTATATGCTTCCATGCTGTTCATGTATTGCAATACTGCAGGCTGTTCATAAGTATGTTTTAGAGTCTCGGTTGTTGAGAATAAGAGAGGTAGTAAGAAGCTGAGGGGAAGTACAGCTATTGTACTCCACAAGATTGAGCACACAACAAGATAGATAAACTAGACTATACCTTTACATACTAGAATAATAAGCATCGTCTATTTACCACAACCAGTTCGAATATTTTGTCATCTCCTTAAAACAGATTCAAGTTTAGACTCTGTTATAGCTAACGCAAGAAAGGATTAGCAATTGGTTGTTAGCATGTCCTGAAAACATGGTCTATGCCGACTAGTTCTTACACATCGTCTATTACCAAACTCAGTTCGAATATTATATTTGTGGCACAAGAATTTAACATATGATTAGGTTGTATAGGTAACATGATATTCGGGGAACTATTCAGGGAGGGGAAAGAGTAGGATCTTTCTTTCTTACGTGTGCGCGGCACGATCGTCGAGGCACTGGGCACTTGCTTGCAGGGACCCGAGATTGCGGCAGGTTGCTGGGGCTAACGCTGGCAATTCGGATGCTGGGTAGTCGCTTGCAGGGATGCCAATAAGGGTTGCTAGGCAATTGTTTGTAGGGACCCGAGGTTGCGGCAGGGTTTAGCCATCCCTAGCAACTCAGATACTAGATAGCTGCTTGTAGGGAGGCAAACGACGATGTGTTTGATATGGTTGCTGATTGAAAGTGAAAGGGAATTTCCGCTTTGCGTACGGAGTTATTGTCCTAACGATTCACGTGCGATGATGAGATAGTTCGATGACGGAACATAAATGAGGGAAAATAAATATGTGGACGAGTAACAGAATGATTGGACATAAAGGATCGAAAGTTGAATTCATGTTAATAATAATGGGGTTTTAATATATTGCCAAGGGAACAGCTATGAACGTGCTCGGGTCCTAGCACATGACGTCCTATCCTTGGCAGTTCCTAGGGTCTACTGAGCATTTCTGTTGCTCACAGGTTTCTTTTCTTTTTTTTTTTCGTCAGGTTCTGGTGAAGATGGTGAGGCCTCAGAATAGCCGTATGCTGGTACTGGATTCCTGTGTGATAATGACTCCTGATACATTTTTGCTGCCTGAATTTGGGATTTGAGAATTTGTATAATAATTGACGTTTGGGATTTGTAGCATTTGATGACCAGACTTTGTATTCATGATTTGAGGTTTGTATCGTATAATTGTATTTAGTATTGCTTTCTCTTATGTTCTTTCATGTAAACCCTATCACGAATTTGTCTTGCTATGGACTTCTATCTATAGTGCCATATAAGCGGGATAATTTTCGTGGTGTTACACATGAGGATCGTTCGTTATCCTTTAATAGCCTTTATGGCTTTTGATTGAGTCGGTGGACTCCAGTTATTTATTCTTTGAGTCATCGTAACGGGTGAGGAAATGACTACCTAGGGAGGGGACAGCAGCGTACTCGTTCCCTTCGCATGCATGCAGCAGCATTGTACATGAGGCTGTTTGTGGTTGGTGCCACGGGTAACTCTTTGTAGGAAGGTCCTTCTCAATTCTGGTATCCGAAACCTCATTGAAAACGTATAAGAGGTGCGACGCATGAAAAATACGACATGTGAATTGAATGGAAAGAAAAATGTGATTCGCGATGTAGCCCCGTCGATGATTGACGTTCTATTTTTGTACTCTGAGTTTGTCATATCTTTGGAATTGTATTTTCAGTCGAGTCATGAACTCATGGTAATAAAAAGAAAAATGACATAAAAAATATGAATATGTATAAACGAAAGTACTTGTTTGATATGATGTCCATATTTTTATAAAAACACAAAAAAAAAACGTTTTATTGGGACTCACTGATTCGTCATAGGTCGGCGGAGTGTCCTGTAAATGAAATTAATATACTATAGATTATTGAGTCTTGTACTCACGGGTTATGTGTTTCATTTACAGATAATTTATAGGTTGATGATCCAGGGTCATAGAGTGAGAGTTGCATGCATATAGATGACTCACCTACTTTTTGAGATAACATAGCAAATCACCTTCCTTTGATTATGTAACATGGATTTTGAAAATGTAACAATGATATTGCACATTATGTAATGTGAGTGTTCAGTAGTTTTCAGAGTTCTATATCTCTAAACCCGTCCGGGTTATTTGACCTTATTATGAATTAAGTCCGTGACGACGTAACGCTCACGCGTCATCCAACGTGGAAGTCGGGACGTTACAGAGTGCTATCAGAGCAGGGTTTTTAGGTTAAAAGTTAGAAGAAATAATTACAAATATACTAAACCAAAATAATAGGAGTGTATATGCATTGAGTGTAAAACGATAAACAATAGTCATACGGATTGAGTATATAATCATGTATTTACTTCCTGAGACAAGTAATAACTTGACTTCAAAGGTCAAGAAAACTAATACATGATTTGATGCAAATGGACTATTTTGTCCAAGCGTGAGTAAGTAATCAAATTGATGTTGCAGAGCTAAACATTATAATGTATCGTGTTGTTGCGGCAAGAGGCAACAATAATGGCTCTGTAAGGAAGGAATTAGCTTAGGCTAGACATATGTGCTTGATGTAGCACACTGATTAACTTCCAGAAGTTCGATTTCGAACGGCGTAAGCTGCAATATGCTATAATTATTGCAATAAGGAAAAATATAAACTAATGTTAAATTAAATTAACCTTGCTGGTGAATAATCTTATGAATAAATTCATGATCGGTTGGAGAGAGAATAAATGAATACAGAGGATAATCAATGAGCAAATGAACAGTGACCTTAATATTTATCAAGCAATAATAAACGAGTAAAAGCGTGAGATGAGGAATTGGGACATGTCGCACATATGATGGGCATTGATCCGGCACAGAGTTGCCCGATGTTGGATATATAATATCTAAAGTGATGGGCAGTAGACCTTCGGGTTGAGACACGATGGGAATTAATTGGTCAGTTATTCAAAGAATTATCCTCAATTTTTCGTTCTTGAAATTCAATTTATGTTAAACATATGCTCAAGATTTTGAAATAATACAAGGACATTATTTCACATTGTTGTCATTAGTGGATAGGTAAATTATCCTAAAGCAAAGCCTCTTGGTTTAAATATAGTATAAAAGATAGAAGTTGAAAACAATCCATTAGATTAGTGGAAATGACTGTCTGGTCATAAATTCATGGTTGGATAGAAGAACCTAAAACTTTATGTCACTACCCTGAGTATAATAGGCTCGACATTTTGAATTGAAAACAAAAAGTACAGTAGCTATTCGAGATTATAAAGTTTGTGAATTGGGAATTAATACTATAAGTGGGTAAAGGAAAAAGAACAAGAAGTTCTGGTTACCCTATTTATGCTGATGTTGTTTGTGTTGCCCATGTTGCTTTTGTGTTGTGCTGTAAATGCTATTTGTTTTGCTCGTCCTATTTGAGCTGCTAGTATTTTTGGTGTTGCTTGATCTGCTTGTGCTGCTTGTGTAGCTTATGCTGCTTGTGTAGTTTATGCTGCTTGTGTAGCTTATGCTGCTTATATCTATTTTGTTGAGGGATAAAAGGTACTTTGCTACAAGCAATCCGAAATATACGGTTCGGATTGAATAAGGTGCAAAGTATGTCGTTATTAGAATATGGAATTTGATTCTAAAGATTAAAAGTCAAATGACGTAAAGTCTTATTAAAAGCGATGTGCGCTTGACTTGGCTATGGTGAGAATGTTAAATGTATTAGAGTTAAGTTTTGATTAAAGTTAAACAAGGTATAGATTGTTATATCTTGCATGATCGTGAACATATAAATGATTGCTAGTAATTCAGATTTATGGATTATAAGATGAGTTGATTAAAACTTGTTGCCTTGTGAGTAAATGCTCAACATTTGGCATAACTGTACTCTATATAAAGGGAAGCAGCTTGCTGCAAGGTCATTTGGAAGTAGCAAATCTCATTTAACTCCATCAGAAAGTATTAGTGATCTAAGCTTTCAAAGACAATAATGTGATATCTATATGCACATTGTTAGTGTTTGATGATAATATGAAACCTCAAGTTCCTGCATAGCAACTTATGTTGTATAAGTTGATTTTTTTCAATTGATATGGTCATGTTTTTGAGAAGATCAAGATAATAGGGTTTTTTTTTGTTTTTTCCAACTTATTCTTAAATGATGCTGAGCTTACTGGTAACACCCAACCCCATTCGACTGCTATTTATACTCTATTCGATTTTGGTGTCACCTACTGCTTTATGGGTAATTAGTCATACTCAGAGAAGAGTATAATAGTGATTACCTAGATAAGCGAAAGCAAAAATAAAAGTTCATATCAAACTTTCTAGAGGGGATGTTGGTGAGTGTAAACACTTTGTCCCTCGGCTATTGTTGCCATGAGAGGTGTGAAATACCCTTTCGATCTTATGGTAATTGATCTCCATGATTTTGATATCATCATGGAGTTGAGATGACCAGAAAGACTTTGAGCAGTAATAGACTACGAATGAAAGCGGAAAGAGCTCCTTCAGAAAGGGTAAATTCGCCCTAATGTGTCTCCAAGGCGCATCAGTGTTTTTTTGTAAAGAAAAAAAAGGATGAAAGTATGATACTCTGCGTCGATTACCACGAGTTGAACAAACTTACAATTAATAACCGGTATCCTCTGTTAAGGATCGACGATCTTTTTGATCAACTGTAGGGGACATCGGTGTACTCGAAGATGGATCTTCGTTTTGGATATCACCAACTTCGTATCCAACCTGATGGCGTGTTAAAGACTGCCTTTCGTACTCGTTATGGGCATTAAGAATTTTTAGTGATATCGTTTTGGCTTACTAACGCCCTAGCAGTCTTCATGGACATGATGAATCGGATTTTTGCGTCATATATCGGTCGGTTTATCGTAGTATTCATTGATGACATCTTGGTGTACTCCAAGACGCAACAAGATCACGAAGAACATCTTCAAACTATATTATGAATGAAAAATGGTACAAATGGTTCCCAAATTATGTGGTTGACCATTAATTACTAATCGTAACGTTGTTCAATAACCTTGGAATAGAGAATAAATAAACACAAAAATAAATAAATAAATAAAAATCAAATCAAATTATAATGAAAATTCAACAATAGAGAAGTGACAAAGACTTGATGGTCTAAGCTTCTATTACATCCGAGTTATTGGATGGTGATTTAAACAATCGTGCTGATAGATGGTGAAGTTTGAAAGGCTATATATTGTTGTTTTGAGAAATATAAAATATACTCTAGCTGATATTAACAGAGTACGAGTGTGAACGAATAATAGCCGACTGAAAAGAGAAATAACGATAATTATTATGGGAATGATTTTTCTCATTTTGAGTTTATAAGTAAGATTCTAATATGCCTCGTAACGCCTAATTGAGAAAATATGGCGTTGCAGAGAACGATCCATTAAAGAATTTATCTTGCTAGTACACCTAGAAACAAAAGGATGGATCGCAATGTGATAGTGTTATGAATTTAGCAATTCAACAAATTTTTCTCAAACTGATTTTTAATGTTACTATAAATCTTGGAATGATTTACAAGAAATGTGAGATAAGGCTTATGTAACAAATTTGTTTACCTATTCCAGAAATAGTGATTTGTAAAACGTTAACTCCTAACGTTAACTTGTAATCGGAGAAATACAAGAAGTTAGCTAATTAGATTTGCTCATATGAGCTCCTTAGAAAAACATGAAAGTGTAACAAGTTATTCTCCTAATCAAGGATGAAACATGAAATTGGTCTAATACTAATCATAATGAGCATCGTTTAAGGTCTATAGAGCAAGAGCCCTAAAAATTTAGGGATTGAAACTAAGAACACGTCATGGATGTGGTATATTCTTAAGACTTAAGTTTTTACAATACCTCAAGGGTTATTGATGTTAAGGATTGATACAAAATTATTTATACATGGAATAATTGGATCTTAAGATTAGGTAAAAATTTATTATGTTGAGTTGTCACCATGTATGAGACCGTAAACTTATCCTTATCTGTTTAGAGAAAAATAAAATAAAATGATAAACATTAGCTATGAGTATGAGACAACGCTTGTGAATTGATTTTCAGCCAATAATTAATTGTGTTTAAGATAAGGATTAACACTTCCTGAGGATTCAATGTTATATTTAATATTGAGATATTGAATTTAGACCTTATTTGTCTTCGTTTGAAAAAGTTAATCACGCATGACAATTAAATCACTTCGTAGTCTAATGCATTTAATAAGACTTGAAAACATAGATTTTGTTTAGATTTTATCTCTATCCTTACTATTATGAGACATTACTTTATCTAGTATAAATAGGTAACGAAACTCCATGAATTCTTCGTGGCTCGAGATTTTCTCATCTTCTCAATAAAAAAAACCAAAAAAAAAATGCATCTTCTTGTTGTGCCGCTTCTAACGGTTTCGGGCCTTCTGCTCTTTGCTGGGATGATCAGCATCATGTTTTTCTTCACCGTGATGTCTGAGGAATTAGACTTTGTGGAACAGTATGTCATGATAACTGTTATACTGATTTTAGGCCCTTTATGTCTAATTTTGTACCTTGTTAGGTAGAGATATGGTTGTAAGCTATGCTATGATAATGGTTGTCTAATGGTAAAATGTACTTGGATATATTTGTTATCCAACTCGTGATTTTGTGAGTTGAAAGATCATAGGAAGGTTTATATGTGCTAAATGATGACGCCTTAAAGAACAAGGTCATGGAGAGAGAACACACAAAACTCCTTATTCTGTTCACCCATAAGGTAAAGAGATATATCAAAATTTATGTCAACACCTCTAAAATGGATACATAGAAAGAAAAGATGAGAATTTCGCAATGAGATATAATACATTACTATAAACCAAGATCGAGGTGCAGAAACAGAGGGTTTACTGCAACCCTTGGAAATCCCTATTTGAAAGTGGAATTTCATTCATATGGAGTATTCTTAGTCTTCTGACAATACCAAAAAGGGAGATCTCAATCTTGATACCTGTAAATCAATTGATAAAAGGGAGCATAATTTCTAAAAAAAAAAGAAAAACAAAAAACAAAAGAATCCTTCACCACGAATTAAAACATTAATACTGTTTTCTAGATGGACAGACAAAGCAGATTGACCCGTCGATCATGCGCCCCAGACCTTCAAGAGTTATGAGATCGACATTCATCTATGGTAGAGTCAACTTGTAGTAACAGTTTTTGATTAATGTACATGTATTCTATGTTATAGCCTGTAAGGTCGAAGTTAAGGTCATCGGTGAAATGGGATGACATTGTTGATGTGAGGGTAAAAGAATCTGAATCAACTTACAGTTAACTTACATAGAGCTTTTTAATTTGCATGGTTCATATTACTTATCCAGTGAGAAGTCTTGGGATTGAGCTCAATGCTTAATTTTTGGGTGGCCAAATCTCATTACTGGTAGTATAACTGCGCTGGTGAGTCATGATATCACTATTATACATTTGATTTTGTTATTTTTTTGGCATTTGATTTTCTTGACTTTTGTCCCCTATAAATATATCCTTATTGTGTATAAAAATAAGGTGAGAGATATTAGGGTTTTCAAGAGCGATACACAGGAGAGAGAGCGATCTCAAAGAGATATCATTATAATATGACTCCGTGATTAGTGAATTTTCTCTTCCGTGGGTTTTTTCTTTCCCTTAAGGGTTTTGTCCACGTAAATTTGGTGTCATTTTTCGTTCTTATTTGTTATCAATTGTGCTTGTGGATTGACCGGTTGCCTGCTAGATTATAATTGTAGGATTGTCTCGAGGGTTAAATCGCAACAAGTGGTATCAGAGCGAGGTTAATTTTTTGATTAATCAACCTGCAGCCAGAAAAATCTGAAGAGGATGCCGCCGTCGTCAAACATCCGTCGCCCTCTTTCCAACGCCGCCGTCCTTGTTCGACCGTCGTCGCGTCAAACCGTCGCTGCCACTGTCCAACCGTTGCTGTCGCTGGACGTCGTTGTCGACCTCGCTGCGCCGCTGGACGACGCTGCCTGAGAGCAAGAGTTCCATAGCACACAGCCCGATCCCGCAGTTTTGACGGTCGTCATCGCCGTTCTAGCCCAGCCACGGCCCTCGAAGTCCCATCCTCAGCCCAAAAAGAGATTAAAGCCACCGACCTCGTCGCCCCACATATCCACCACCTGAGATCCAAAGATCTGCGGCCGACTCCGCCACTTCCAAAACAGTGGAATTTTTTTTAGGGCAGTGTTGTGATTGGGTGATTTTGATAATATTGGTGATTTGGGGATAAAATTGGTAATTTTTTGGGAGAATTGGTGGTTTGTTGTTGAAAAAAAATTGGATTTAGTTTTTTCAACGATTCGTTTTTCGATCGGGGATTTCTAGTTGATTCGAAGATAATATTTCGAAAGTTAGAATTTTATTGTTTCTGGAGTTGAGACGATCGTGAACACGGGTAAGTTTAAGATTGAGCCGTTTGATGGGAAGAACAATTTCACTATTTGACAAAGTACGATCAAGGATGTTCTTGTGCAACAAGGACTGTTCAAGGCACTGAAAGGACAGAAACCGACTGATATGAA
>JAOYUI010363196.1:0-11118 GCA_036250245.1 Drosera tokaiensis
CCGTCATCCCTCACAGTAACCAACGCCAATGACACCGGCTCCACAGCCATCGCCTTCCCATCAAGAACATCATAGACATGCCTGTCAAAGGTAGCCGGCAACTTCCTTTCCTTCCTGGAATCACTCCTCAACCCCCAGAAAGACTCTTCCTGATCACCCTTGAGACGCGAATCCCATGCCCTAATCTTCCTGAAATCCCCTGTCAGATTACTCCATCTTTTTCGACACTGGACGGGGCCTCTGTTCACGGCATGCTGCCTACAGTAAGAAGAGATCATGTCCCACTTGGGCTCGGTGTGATCCGACCCGAATACCGAGCAGAACCTGTGGCTCTTTCGATCACCATTCTCCACCAGATCTTTGCCCTTGATCAAAACAAGCGTTTCTTCTCTTGTCCACCTCGGATGCCGCCTCACTTTTCCATCGTCCGACGGCGCCGCCATAGCCGTGCCATTGGAATGAGAAGTGCCGCATTCCTGTTTGGGTTGTAGCAGTTCTGGTGTTGCCATGATCATCACAGGGCAAGGCAGGGATACTTGTTCGGGTCTAGGGTCTCTTGTGGTTTAATTGGGTTAATTTTTGGTTTAGGGTTCTCCTCTTCTTTATTAATTATAGAGGATTCTATCAGATTTGGAAAGAAACTCATGCTTAAAAATTTAGGATCATCAAGAGTTATTTCCCCCTTGCCCTCATAAGATATGGTTTTTATTATCTTGGTGTCCACGTTTAATTGGAGCCGAGATACGCTTGTACATATTGCAACATATGTAACAATCTCATGGTTGGTTATTAGAAGATTATCTCGTGTCAATAAAGTTTAGTGTCGTAAGTGTAATAAAGTTTGTTTTAATTGATTTTCATATATTTTAGTAGAATGAAATGAAAACCTATCATATTTTGGTATTGGTCTCTGATTTTGTATTATAACAAGTACCTTGTGACAACTGTCTAGGACGTTATTTAAAGGCATAGATATCATTCTAAAGCAACTGTCTTGTGATCTTAATTTTCCATCTACCCTCAATCTTACCATTTATTGAAAATTAAAGAGAGTATCAATAGGAGGTTTTTCTTCTTCTTCTTTTTCTTTTTTTTTTTTTTTTTTTTTGGGAGCAAATCAATTGGGAGGTATTTTCAATTAATGATAGTTGATGTGCTTTATTGTTTCAAATAGAGAATCCTTCTTTAATCGTGGCCATAATCTACCATCAAATAGTGCATTTGTATCTTCCAATAGGAAAGACTCCTATTAAAACAAATTGCTTCCGTTTTTCTTGGGTTGTTTAATTGCTTTCTTTTGGGATTGGTTCAGTAGTTAAGTTTATAGCCTTCCCTATTAAAGTGAGTTGATACAGTCCTGATTGTGATCAAGACGAAAAGGGTATGGTGCACCCTAAAACCATGTGCATTTCACGTGCTTCGTTTGTGTCATAACTCGCTTAAAGTAAAATTTATACTCATATGGTCTCTCGTAGGGGATACTTGTAGGTCATTTTCGCTAGAATTTGAGATATTGTTATTTATAAGTATCTAATGAGACAATCTAAAACAAAACTGAAGATAAATTACAGAAAAATATCTAATGAAAGTTTCACTTATGTTTTAGTATCCATTAGAATTCTTGAACGGTAAACAATGATTTTGTGAATCGTATATCATACGTGTGTGAACTGTAATTTTGCATATATGAACTGTCAAAATCGAAATGGGTATCAAAACATAATGAAAATTTACATTGGATATCAAAAAATATCTATCCCAATCTAATATTAAAACTGTTGATATTATCGATTATTTTTTTCCTCGATAGATATGCGTTATGCGGAGTGAGTATGAGGATTCTGATAAACGGGATATCTAGCTAATACAGTGTGAACTCATGTTTGTCTTATTATGTGAGGAAAATGGCGTAAAGAAGTGGAAAGTTGATTCAGCATGAACCGTGCGGGCCGTGTCAATGGTTTCTTTACGTTTAAAGATATTATCTTATTTTATGGGTTTATAAAGCACGATCGTGCATCTGGCCTGGCCTGGCTTGGCTAGAGACACTATGTACGATCCGGGTAAGCCGTACGGGTCGTGTGTCTGGCATGACTAGAGACACTATGTAGGTCTGAACAAGTCGTGGTTTGGTGGTTCTCTTGTGGATTTTTATTTAGGTATTTGGGTTTTTCGCGTAATTTGATTTTTTGATTCGATTTTTACAATCTAAAATCAAAATAGAATCCATTAATGTATCAATTTGAAAGTCAAAATCAAAATCGTTTATTTTTCACTCCGGTTTTTTAATGGTTTTTTTTCACAATTTTCTAATGACTTCATACGATTTCGTTTTAAATATTTTATGATGATAATTATATACATCACATTAAAATAATTCTATAAATTAATTACCACACAGGTTTATGTAAAATAAATTAAATATATCAAGTTTTAAAAGGAAAGATGATGTAAAATATATTAAAAATATATGAACAAATAATTGTTCAATAACAAAATATAGAAAATATTAGACAAAAAAACTTAAAAAAGTATTGAAGGTTCTTATTTCATTTCTAACAAAAGAAGGAAAAACTATACATGGTACTAAAGATATCAAGCTATTTTAGGTTTAAATTAATGCAATGTTCTTGATCTTTTAAGTTTAACAATCTTATGTAAAAACAATCACGATAATTAATTTTAAACGATTTGATAATCGATTATACACGATTCGATTAATCGATTTATCATTGGTTAATCGATTCCGTTCGGTTTTTTTTTTTCTATGAAATAATCGGTTCCATCTTATAAATCAAAATCAAACCATTTAATGATCGATTCACTCGGTATTAACAGCGGATTACCAACCTTTGTTTTAACAGCCGTAAGTATCATATCATAAATACAGATCATGCCCAATGGCAACTACTATAAACTTGATACATTAAAAATAAGAAGAGTTGTTTTTTGTTGAATGTGATATATCAAGACAACTCGGAGTTGAATCATAGTCGATCCTGACACTAAAGTCACTCCGTCGCTTACAACATCGCCGTCCCTTACTCCCTTCTCATTTTCTGAGATAGGAATGTGTACTGGTTATTATCATTACAGTTTTTGATCTTTTTGGGGCCACAGAGGACTTTCTTGCAAAGAGTGGCTCTCACTAGACAGTAGCTGGTTCATAAAAAATGGTTGAACTTTGGCAGCATATATATAGCATATATCATCACCCCCAACGGTACACTAGCAGTAACTGGCCGGCTTGAACTTTGGTAGCGTAGCAGTATCAATCCCTAGCTTGGTACGTACTGTACCTATAGGGGGATGGTCTGTGCTGCGCGGCCCCCTTACACACACGAATTATTTGCATTTTTGGGTAATTTTATAAAATTATCAAATTTGATTCATAAATAAATTAATTATTAAAATGGATCTATTTTTAAAATGTGGTAAAAGAATACGTCCTGTGCGATCCCAAAATGAATGCGTCCAACGTCTTTAGTACAAAAGAAGACGTCATGCACCTTTAGGTAAGGATGAATTAGTTGATATTGGTGATGTTAGTATGGGCATAGGTGGGAGAGTCAGAGGTGTTGGTGCTGATATGGACATAGAAATGGATCCTATGTTTTCATTTTGGGATCACGTAGGACGTTTTTCCTCACTATATTTTAAAAATAGATCCATTTTGATAATTAATTTATCTATAAATCTAAATTTTATAAAATGATCCAAAAATATAAAAAATTCGACTTCTAATCCACGTGTTCACGTGGTTGTTTGGTCCCTCCGCTCACAGCCACAAAGACCATGTGGTCCCTTTTCTTTCTTTTCCCCATCTCTTCGACTTGCTCCGCGGATAATCTCCAGTCCACCTCCTTTTTTGGCTTTCTGTCATAAATCCTTCTAAGAAACAACTTAAACTCACTGGTAACTTTTTTTACCATGCATCAATGAAAGAAGCACAACCACAAGCAACAATAAAAGATGTTCATAGTTTCAAATGCTAATGCATTTCCTGTACTACATCTCTTTTTTGAGATCATGATTAGAGCTCTAATTTGTCTATCAACATATGAAAGACAGAATTAGTTGACATAATATTTGTAGATAAGTGGTTGGAGCAAATCCAATGGACTTGGTATATGACTTGTTATTACTAACATTTAACTATGAGTTGATAATATTTTGCTCCAATGGTTTGCTATTTGTCATGGCAAATTTTGCCATTGTCAAATGGGTTGTTATATAGCAACAAAAATGGCCAAAGTCATATGATAATAACTCTATAATTTTGAAGACAAAAAAGATACATTCCTAATAATGCATGTGTGGCTCTTCCTTGGTTATTGATCAAGTTAGAACAAGTCCAATGCACGAGTTAATTAGGTTGTTATAGTTAAAATATACCTATAGATTGATAATATTGCATTTCAATGGGCACATTCTTGCATGACAAATATTGATTTTTTGTCAAATCTCATATTATATTCAACAATGAAAATAGTTATTTTTGTAACTCCTCATGAATTTTTATGCTCGAATCCCAAAATAAGAGGTAGGAAACCTAGATTGCATATGTGGCTTTCTCCCTCCCATTGATTTACAAAGAAGACAAATAATACCATAGTATATCCATTGAAAGTGACATTGCTAAAATTTATCAAATTGATATTATTCATGGTTATTTTTAAGCTTTGATTTTAATATTTTGTCATGTTTCATTGGACATGCTCTAACAACATCAAAATATATCTAAATATCATTGGAACAACATTGACATTTTATAACAAATTAATACTATTCATAGGCATAATATACATATAGTTATATCAAACTAGCATTATGCATTGGACTGTTCTTACCTTAATGTCCCGATCAATCCTCGGTCCCTACCATCGGTCCCTACCATGAACCTTTTTTCAGACCTCACTCGTACACATTGTGGAAAATTTCTTAGGACGGTTATCTATTCCAATATTATTTCATGTTAAATATATTTAATTATGAAATTTTAAAATGATGAATTATCAAAATAATAATAATAATAATAATAATAATAATAATAATAATAATAATAATAATAATAATATCTCACCGTTTTAGCTTTTTTCAACTCGAGGGAGTGGTTGTCATATATGTGTATGTGCTTCCGATCAGTGCATATAGTGGGCCATGATTTGATCAGTGCATACATTTGCACGTTAGATGGTGGGTTGGCTTTGGCTAACTAATGCAAAATGGAACTGCTGAATCCCCTGAAACTTGTCTAAAAGGTTAGAATTGCAGACAAGAAAAACCCTAATTCAGAAAGATGAGCAATACTCTGATTTTAGAATAGCAAGCTGATCAGTAGATGATTACTTGCTCTTATATGATTCATCTGAACATGGTGGAAAATTCATGAATTTTTTCATACATCCGTAATTTGGGAAACATATGAAGAGCTCATATATCCAACGCCAAAAAGTCAACAAAGAAATTGCGAGTAATATTGAAGTAACGTTTCAAAAGAATGGTAGTTTATTGATTCTATACATATCCAATGGTGGGCTTCCCCTAATGGTGTAACCGTTGATACTTGATACTACTTGCTACTCCGTTATAATTGGTTGACATAAGTGACATACGGAGATTTTATCTTTTAGCATACAGGACGATCGAGGGGGGTTCCCATACTAGTCAGCTGTGACTTGTACTCATGATAAGGTGAATGATTCTACAATATTTTGTTCAGAATGGGATATTCTGTCAAAAGAGTATATCAAAAGGCCTAGCTAGGTACACAACCGGTTTTGTTATACTCTACTACTACTTACATGAATTACTGTATTAGAGAACAAAGCGTGGGGCCAATGTTGTTTTCAGTACTGAGGTTAAGATATACATAAGTGAATTATATTTTTAATAAAATTGATTCATAAATATGTATGATATTAGAATTGATTATAACATAAGATCATAAATTATATCCTTAACTATCTTTTTATGTGATTTATTATGTGAATGTTTTTTGATATTTGATAGACTTGTTTCTCCACCTCATTATAATGTCATTAATTCTAATCAAGTTGTTATGGCAAATGATAATTGAATGATACTAGCAACAAAATTTACATACGAGTAGCATACATGGATTCGACGATTCTGCTATAGAAATTAAAGAATTGCAGCTGGATGACGATCATGAATGAATCGAGTCCTGCAATAGGGTCCTCATCGACCATGATATTCATAAGCGCAGAGGAGAGAAGAGGCTGCATTGGGCATTAGGTGACTATTATGCTAACGGTACGTAATACAACTAATATATATTTGAACTCTACACATCAATATCTACAAAATAAGATCAATATCGAATATAAAAAAAATTCATTACATTATAAATAAATAAATATTAATAATATTTAAGCATATATTTAATCACATAAGTATACGTTATAATTATTATGGAACGAAGAAAATATTTTTTTAAAATATATTTTTTATATTCAATATTAGTCTTATATTGTAGATATTGATGTGTAGATTTTAAATATATATTTATTTTTAATGTTTGATGTATATATTAAAAATTATAAACCATGTAAGAAAGGATAATTTAGAAGAAAATAAAAAAAGGGACCCACATGGGGGACGATTAGCAATTTCCCATGATAAATCATGTACAGGGGAGAGGTATTGGGAAAATAATTGGAAAGTGTAAAAGGAAGGTACTACTAATAGTCTAGTAGAGAGGTGGGTGGTACTTGTGGAATTAATTAGGCACATGCTATGCTATGCTACGAAACTTATACTGTGATCTCGCCTTGGTTAACATATCTGCTGCCTCTGCCTGGTTACTTTTGATCGTATCAAAATGGAGAAATATGACATTCAAATTAATCCTGTAAGTATTTGGAGTGGGTCCCAGCAGTATAAGATAAGTGAGAGAGAATGGGGGAGTGGCCGGTGGGTGACGTTGCTTCCTGATCCAAACCCCATTATCGTACGCATCACGCACTTCAATGCAATATCCGTAAATGTAACGTTGCTTCATTTAATTCCAACTTTCTATTCTCTTCTTCGTCTCTTTCACCCTCTACGAGTAAACAACAAATAGTGTAAGGCCTATCGCCATTCAACCAATCCTCAACGCTTGTGATTTTTTATTTTTATTTTTTTGATACTCTCAACGCTTGGGAGTAAAACCTACAGGATTTTATATTTTTTGACAATTTATAATTCGGTAAAAAGGAACAGCACAAATTGTTTTAAAAATTTAAAACAAAAAAAAATTAATTCTAACTTGTTTTTGTTTATTTATGTTGCCCATAGACAGGTTCTATTGTTATTTTATTTTTCCGTTTGTAATTTTGAACCACTCATTACTACTTTCTCCGTCTCATATACTTTGTATTATTTTGATCGAACACATAAGATGATACAAGTTTTAATCGGTGTTACGAGACGCTCAAACGTTATTTTTTTAAAAAATATCGTGAAATATTAATGATAATAAATATAATATATTATAATTTGGGGCCAATAAAAAATATAAATCGTATCGTTTAGATGAGTAATGGAGTCTCTCAAATTTCTTACAAAATAATACATGGAGAGAGAATCATTGCAAAGTTTATGAGACGGAGGAAGGACATAAATTCTATTATGTTTGATCCATGATTTTTACAAGGTCTCTATATTTTTTTTGGAAAGAGAGAATATGTGTCATGATATAAGTGTATCTATTGAAAAATGAATGGTTGAGATTAAAAGATACAGTAACATTCTAATCTTCATCTTTCATTTGTATTGTTTTAATCTCAATCGTTTATTCATTATATACATTTATATCATGACACATGCTTCCTAAACCCATTTTTTATATGCATGGATATGGAGTGTCGTTTCTATATGAAAGAGCATCTGATTGTTTTGTAACATATATATTACCTTCGTCCCATTCAAATTATAACGGTTTGATTTGACATGATAATTTATGTGTTGTTGAATTAATAAAAAATGATAATTTTATCTTTATGAGTATGTGAGATAAAAGAATAAAAAAAAGAAAGAAAAATGATGTTGGGTGGTTTGATGCGATATAAAATAAAGATAGTTTGATATTTTTGTATGAAAAAATTGATAAATAAGAAAAGATTGTAATTTGAATGACACGATAAAAAAATATTATAATTTAAATGTAATGAAGAAAGTATAATTAAAATAGATAATTTAAATTATTATCAATATTTTTTAATAAATTTATAAAAAATTATGATTGATTATTGTGTGAGACGGATTTAATTTTGTCTCGAGAATGATAAAAAATAAAAATATTATAAAAATTTCGGGACGGATGGATTAACAAATAACAAAGAAATAACAATCTAATGCCAGGATCTTATCAAACAAAAAAACAATCTACTGCCACGATAAAAAAAGATTTTAGGGTTAAGGAAAAAGAGCCCCGGTGATGGAGAGAAGTTTTGAAAAAGAAACCCGTTGAAAACCCTTGGTAAATTGTTGTCATCAATTGCTCCACATATTATACTTTTTTCTCTCTTTTATGAACCAAAATGACCACTCATTACTAGTCTTTTTTCTCTCTCTTATGAACAACCCTACTTTTTTTATGCAACTATCTTCCGCTTCTCTTTTTCTTTTATTTTCTTAAATGAAAAAAAAAGAAAAGAAAAAGAAATGAAAAGAAAAGAAGTGACAGGGAAGAGGGGTTGGTTGTGTTTTACTTTAGGGGGTTTTGTCTCCTTCTTATCCAATTAGCATCACCTGTTCTGTTCAATTCTGTTCCATCTCCTCCACCCCTCTCTCTCTCTCAACCCAAGTCTGGCTGCAATGCAACAATCTGCCTAAACTCAAAATTCAAAGCCACAACACTGGTGTGACTAGAGGAAGAACAAGTAGAGAAACGACAAAAGCAAAATCCAGAGGGCAGAGCACAGACCAGACGAAGACCCCCCGTCGGAATCGGCCAGATTCTCCCTCTCCTCCACCCTCAACTTCTCACTTTCTCTCTCTCACTCTCTTCTCCCATACCATCAAGAAGCAACTGTGAAACAACCACTAACTTTTTTTTTCTCCCTTTCCTTTCTGAAGTGAAGGGTTGGGTAAAAGTGGAGTGGTGTGGTGTGGTGTGGTGTGGTGGTGTCTGTGTGTACGGATATGGTGGCAATGCAGGCCCAGCCGGACAGATTGCCTCTCTGAAATCTCTTTCACCCTCCTCTCTTCTCTTCTTCGGATTCTCAGATCCCTCCTCAATTCTTCTTCTTCTTCTTTCCTCCCTTGCTCGCTCATGCCCCTCTCTCTTTCCCAACAATGGACGACTCCACATCACGCCGATCATCATCCCACGCCTCTTCCTTTCCCTTTTAAAAAAACTTGTTCCAAAAAAAAGCAAAAGAAGAAGAATCGGTGAGGTGAGTCTCCAATTTCCTCTCTCTCTTCTTTTTTGAGTTGAATTTCTGGTCCGATTTTGCCCTTGCTGTATCTCAATTTTGCTTGCTTTTTCTGGCAATTCTTGTTTCAAAATTACGAACCTTGCTTCGCTGTATTATTCGTGGATTTGCAAGTTTAGATGATCAATTCGTCTGCTACTTTTTGACATTTAGAAATTCATTTTTTATGTGGAGTATACAATTGGGTTGGTGCGTGCTCTTTGATTGCTTGCACAGGATTATGAGGAAGATGAAATATTTTACTAGTAATATTGAAGACAGACTGGTTTTTATCTCTGACAACCAAGTATGAGAATACAATAATAATAATAAAAAATATACTCAATCATGAAGAAAATACGGGGAAACGGAAAATCCATGGCCTGATCTATCTGGCGTCTTTATCTCATTTCATTTTTGTTAGTACCCCACTTCGTACTATATTCATTTTAATCTTTTTCCTCTTTTTGTGAGATATTTTGATTAAAATAGAGGAGGAGGATATGGGAAATAAAGTTGCCTCTGAGAGGAGGGAGCGGTGCGTCTGCCTAGTTGTTACCTGCAACAACAAGGCAACGCGTTCTGGTTGGAGTTGGGGAGAGTTGGGGGAATTGGGAATAGTTGGAGTTCTCTACGTTTTTGTCTCATCCTGAAACACAAACACATTCATGCTTTCATTTTCCTAACTTTCAGTTATCTTTCACTTTATCCTCTAATTGGAATTGGATATGTGTGCTTCCATTCCTTGCTGTCTTCACATTCCCATGTTTTCTTTCTCATGAATACACACTTATTCTATCGTGTTTCGATATCTTGTACTACTTCTAGTTTGCCAAGGACGGCCGAGCAGCAAAGGTTTAGTCTTTCGATGCTGAATGGTTTCACCTGGCTTCGTAGCTGTACAGAGAGGTACATTGTAAATGATCCACCAAAAGAGCTGGTTTGCTGCACCGTTGGACATTGCTGAGGAGAACAACTGAATTTACTGGTATGCATCCATTGGTGGGGTTTCTTTCCTTATATCTCATCAAACTAGTTGAAGTAATCCTTGAGGTGTAGAATGTGGATTTTTTCTAGTCTCTGAACTTGCCGTGGTTTTTGATTGATGCTTTGCGGTTCAACATAGGCCAATGTTGAAATTCTTAGCCAAATTCTGTGCTTTATGGTTATTAACCTGTATCGGTGTCAGGAAATCCCGAACCATGAATCGGGATGGGGTGATTTCATTAATAATAGCCAGCTTGTTTTCGTTGATTGATGAAGTCTGTTTTTATGTGTATCTATGATATTATTTTGTTATAATCTGGCTTCATCTTTGGGATCCACCTCTTTGGGATCAAGTGTCTCTTGATTTCATTAAGTTTTTCATGATTGCCTAGCTGCCTGCGTAAACTGAGTCTTGTAGGGAAAAAGCAGATAGAATCATTGTCTAATTGCACGAGAGAAACATGGCGAACTGTGGAACTAATTGTGGGTTCTCCAGTTTGACAATTTTTGTGGTGATTTGTTCACCGATAAGCCTAACAATGAAGCATTTATTGCTGCTTCATTCCTGTAGCATAGTGTGAAGAGTTGATTTTTTGTTGTGACATTCGTATTTGGCTTACATGTCTTACAATTTGATCATGATAGGAACTGTTGGATTTGTTCAAGCACCAACAATAGAATGGTTACTATGTCACGACTGGAAAACGCT
>JAOYUI010364306.1:0-11117 GCA_036250245.1 Drosera tokaiensis
ACAATCATCATCTACTATTGTACATCTACTATTTTCTTTCACAAATGTTACAATAAATCCCACTATCATAAAAAATAATATTTTTTCTTCAACAAATTTCACAAAAATTCAACAGACACATATATATGGTTGTCAGGTCAACCAATGCCTATATTATAGGACGGAGGGAGTATGATATAAAACTGGGATATTTTAGATTTATGCGATATAGAAGTGTTATAACTTATACTAAGCATCCATTTTTAATAACATTTCGTAAATTATCTGGGATAGAACGAGTAGTATTTTCAATCTCTATTTCGTAGTATGATGAAATAGAAGTGTAGAGTCCTCCCAATATATTTACGATGTTTTGAACTACATAGTGTCAATGTGAAGGCAAACCCATTTGGAAAACTTTCACTCATATTCTAATATCCAAAAAATTTCAATACATATTTAAATATCTAATAAAAAAATCATTTATAATTTTGTACTATCTCCGTCCCAAAATATAGCGAATGGTCTGACCTGACACGCGCATTTATATGTGTGTTGAATTTTTATGGAATTTGATTAAGAAAAAGTTTTTTTTTTTTTTTTTTTTAGCGATAGTAGGACGTACATGGGGTTTAGAAGAGAGAATGAGAAAGGAGAAGGAAAGAGATGGTGGGTGTATTATAACAGATGATGATTTATTTTGATTTTTTTATGTAAAAAATTTATTAAATATGATATATTAATTATATTTTGAAACAAATCGAATAAAAAAATATGATATATAATATGAAACAGAAAAAATATTAAGAAAAATAAATAAAGAACATAAATATCCTCCATCTCACCTATGTTGACTCATCCTTTTTCAACCTCAATCAAATCATTCGACTCTCACTCCCAAAATTGAACCAATAACCATACCACTCGATTCGCGCCTCTATTTCTTCCTCCTCTTGCACTACTCGATCCCCTCTCCTCTCATCCCGACCACTCTCCTCCGTCGCGCATTGAACTAGCAACTGTCACCACAAACGTCGTCATACAATGTTGGAGAAGAAATCGTCAAAGTCATTGCAGTTGAACCTAGACTCGATGATGCGATTGCGATTGGAGGGCAAACGGCTGGTGGAGCGGGGAAGAGAGGAATGAGTAAGGTTTTGATGTTTGTTATCTATGCAAAGTGACTGAAATGGCGACGACAGTTGGTGATATGACTTGCAGTTTGTGCAAATCTTGATGTTGTTTGTAATTTTTGGAGTTGTGATTGTGTAAGTGATGGTTGAGGTTTGGTAGTTCTGTGTAGCGTATGAGCTGAAAGAAGTGGATATTGTTAAGTGAATTCGTCTTAGGCTGATCTTGTTTAACATGGTAAATTGTATTAAGATTTGAGCATCAAGGTGTTAAAGAAACGAAAATGTATGCATGGTTGGAGTTCAATTGACCCAATTGACATCATCCCAATTCTACCTGGGCAAGTCTCATCGTCTATCCTCAATTCCCTTAAGAACTTGCTTGATATTTTGTCCGATTTTATAGGTTCTGCTTCTTTAAGAACGATGCATGTTTGTTCAATGATTTCAGTTCATAACAGTCTATTTACGATTGATATGATTTAGATCGACAGTGCATACTTTTCATATTAGAACAAGTCCAATGCACAAGTCAAATAAGTAGGTATTGTCAAACTATAGCATTCAATCCAAAATATTGTAGTCCAATAAGGCTCAAATGTTGTGCCAAATTTTAGCAATTGCCAAATGGGATACCAAATATAGCAATGGAAATGCCTTTGCTATTTTTTTGGTAACTCCATCTTCTTGGAGAGAAATACAAGCATTAGAAAAATCAAAAATCAATAATACTATGTGGCTATTTTTGGACCATTGATCAAGTGAGTATGCTATAATAGCATGTTATTATTGGAGAAGCATATGCAAATTATAACAAATCGATACTATTCATCTCTCCATCATAACAATACCTATATCAAAATAGCAATCCCCATTAGACTTGTTCTTAAAGTGCATAATTTTGATATTATAATTCCTTGTTTTCATACTTATAGCGCATACTTTTTATACTAGTTAGTTCATTCTTGTCATACTTATAGTACATATTATTCATGTTACAGTTCTTGTTTTTCATACTTATAGGGCATGCTTTTAATTTGCAGGTCCTCAGAAAATTTCCTTTTCTAAACAAGAATCATTGATGCTCTGTTTTCAAAGTTGTTGCATACGGATTGATAATTCCAAAAAAATATAGGGCATCATGACTGACACGGCCTCCATCAGTGGTGATAAGTCATTGTTTGTTTTCTATGTCAGGAATATATGAAGTACTTGTCAAGACTTTGTTTATTAAGATTTATGTTATTATGTTTCAACAAACAATTGTCATGAATGACTTTCATATTTAATATTTCAGTTCATGTTATTGTTATATAAAGTGCATGTGATATTGAATAAAGTTCATATGTTTTGTTCAAGAATTTCACAAATTCAAGAGAGACAGTTTAAGGGGTCTCATAGATATTTCATATCGACCCAAACGTATTTTATAGATTATGAAAAAAAACCACGTTGATACGAAAGCGTAGTTCACAGATTAAGAAAACTTGTTTATAATCACAAAGATCTTGTTTCAGTTCAAAATAAGTAGTTCATGAATGCAAATAATGTTTTATATAGTAAAGAAACATAGTTAAGATGCTCATATGTATACCAATTCATACGCTTAGAAAGAGTTCATATTATTTTAAAAGCCCCTTTTTTCGCAAAAAGATAACGTTCATAACATGTGTGATTCGGTTTACTAAGTTAGTACCTTAATCAACATCTAAAATTAACTCATTCTATGTGATACATGTCTAAAAACATCATATATTGAATATCCTTTCTGCATTACTAATTGTTTTAGACCATAATCTGATTCGCACAGTTATAATTATTTGCAGTTCATGTTAATATTATTTTAATTCGTATTTATAATTTTGTGGTGCACATAACACATAGCACGTAGTGCATATCGCTAATATTTCAGCACTAATCCCACAATGTTAGAGCCATTGCCTTCAATGACATAACGTGGATTAATATCAACACCAATTGTTTGTTTGATAGTAGCTTATGCATATTAACATCAATAAGGTTGGAATAGTATCTGCACCAAGTGATCAAACAATTATGATGCATGAATTTTTTCCTTCTATGGAACAAACCATGGATGAAGTATACAACTTCCTTAACTACGTACAAAAGTAAAGATTTTGTAATGTTTCAAGATCTTAGCACTCATGTTTGAAGATTATGTAATGTTTCAAGATCATGAAATTCACATTTGAATATTACTCTTTGTTTGATTACATTGCACTCATATTATGAAGTCTAAACACAAGAAATTGGTGCTCCTTATAAATTGTCCTCACCAATAGTTTGTGTACGTAGTATAACCAACAGTTTACATATCAAAACCAACCGTTATACAGCAACATCACCGGTTTACATATCTCAATGTGAAAATTTGTCATTAAATGCAAACACCAATAGCTATATAGTATACCCAACAGTTCATTTTGCAAAAACAATAGTTTGCATAGTATCATCACTAGTTCACATATTCTAATGTCGACTGTCTTAAATGCATGCCAACACCGACTGTAAATTCTAATGCATGGAATTAAGCCTAGAAGAGCGGGGTTGTATAGGCAAAATTAGATTTTAAACCTCTAAGGTTCTTTTCTTCACTCTACTAACAATAGTGAAGAAACTCTACTGACTCAGTGCTCTACTGAGTTACAAGGAATTTGTCTCTCTTGACTATGCTGAATTTTAACTTGTTTGTTTTATCTAGTTTTTCTAGTCAGAACATTCAATCAAAGACAAACGCAGAAAAGCAAAGTGCATATGATTTATACCGGTTCTGACAATAGAGTTTAATTGAACATTAAACCATAAGTCCACTCTTCTCTTATTGGTAAATGTAACCAAACTAAGAGGTATTTCATTATATTTGGGTTTTTTATTTACCCTCAACCTTTCTTATAGAGTAAACAGTTGGTATAGTGTACAACACTGAACATCTTTCTTGAAGAGATTCCTTAGAGCTTTTCTGATTTCTTCTCTAAATCAGTCAGTCTCTAACAAGACATCCCCTTTAAATGTATGTGAGCCTTTGAGTCGTTTGATGCAGCACTATGTTCAGCTAGTTTGAGTTTTTTTTTTCATAACAAGTCAAGCACTTGTGTATATTCATTCTTATCTTCTCATGAAGCTCTGCTGCTATCCCATATCTATAGACAAAACCCATGAACTAGTCTTTGCCTAACTTGTGCTTGAAAATAATCTCGACCTTCCATTTCAATCGAGAACCGTCCAAAAATCAATGTTCCTGAAAATGATCTTAGATAATCCAGTTTGTAAACTCTGTCATTGTGACGCAAAATGTTTTGTATTGTACTAAGCTCTGTTATTCTTCTCTACTTATAATCTGATAGTAGAACACGTAGTCTTTTGCAAGGAACCATCTCTTCTAATCACATGATTGAGCCCGTTCTATGCAATTTGAAGTCCACTCTACTACCTCGTTCTTTCCTTCTAATCCGAATACCTCATCCAGTCTGCACTCTATCGATCCATTAATCTGCACTCTGTTGATTTTCTGATCTTAGCCATTCTGTCCTGTGGGTTTGAATCTCTACAGTCTTGGTGACTTCCTTAAAGCTGTTTTGTTTAGCATTACTTTCTAAAACATTTGGTCCAACACCAATAGTTCATATAACATACCCAACAATTCGAATAGTAAAAACAACAATGTACATAGCTAAAACTGCTAATATAACTTGTTATGAGATTAGATGGGAGGGGATGAATAGTATCTTTTTTGAAATTTTATTTTCAAACTAACGAAGATTAGTTTAACAGTACGGTTATCTCAAGCTTATTACATTAATGCAGAACCTTACTGCAGTAATATTGGTTCCTTTTAGTTTGTTGTTGGTTAAAATTAATTAGTAATAGGGTTAAAGATAATGAAAGCAGCAACATAAAGGACACAAGGAATATTTATACTAGTTAGAGTATATATCTAAAATACGACTATATCCCTTACTTCAGTCTTCCCTTGACAATCTATGTAGTATGTCAAGAGGATAGTACTATGTGTGATTATTTTTTGCTCACAATCAACCTATAACCTTATAATATGTAAATGACAATACAAATCAACTACAAGATCTTTTCCTCTTCTCTACAGGTCTCGCAACAGTCTCCTGAAATTATTTGCCTAAACTCAAGTACTATTCAACCATTATTTCGAATCTTGCTTTCAATTAGCTGGCTCAGATCTTCAGCTATCAACTTCTCAGACAGTTCACTTTAAGCCTTCATGCATAAGTCTTTGTTCAAAATAGAGGAGATTCAAAAGTTATGAAATCTTGGGCATCACCTTTGTATTTATAGGCAATCCCAAATTTCTAACCGTTGTTGAGCTCATCCTTTATTTGAAACACCGCTTTCAAACCTTCCAAAAATCAGCAAGCCAAAATCCGTAACTCCTGTTCCTAAAACAAAAAGGGCATTGACACTGTGCATAAGACATCACGTGAACTTTGACTTCATCTGGACCCTTCTGTTGAACTCAGCCTTATTGTCCTTCAGCCTTGTCACAGTAACCCTTTTCACACAGAAGTAATCCAGTCTTTACCATTCCTTACTGCAGACGCCAAAATGCTCAAGCCTTATTGTCCCCTTACTAATGATCTCAATGTTGTTAACCTTGTTATTCCTCTCTGAACCAGACTAGCTGAATACCCATTGTAGGCTCACTTTCCAAGCAGATGAGTTTTCAGTCTTGATGCATACTGGAACTATCTAAGACTAGAGTTTTGCCTATCATTCAATTTCTATACTTCATAGGTTTGACTCAACAATAGCATCATCAAAGTTTACATATTGTAATGTTGGACCTCGAATACATGCCAATGTCAACAGTTTATACAGCAAAATAATAGTTCATACATTATGTATAACAGTTCATATATCATCTGCTTTCAATTCAAGCTTGATGGATGTCAATGTGTCTTCCATCATATGGTCAGGGTCTTCAACCTTTACTGTTTCATTCTTCTCTAATTCTATTGCTCATTTTTATCACAATCCATTTCAACCCCCTTCAGTTCCGTCTTCATCTCCATCCCCCCATCCACATCCCCATCCACCCACTTCATGCTTTGGTACATCTTTAACAACATAATACAAAATTCATAAAAAATTAAAAAGATCAGTTCATAAAAAATAAAATATTATTTCATGAAAAATAAAAAGAGCAGTTCACAAAAAAATAAGAACACTGCACAAGAAAAATTGTCCACAAAAAGTTAAAAAAAGCAGTTCAAAAAAAAAAGAAAAAAGTAGTTCGAGAAGACAAGACAGTTCCTAAATCAAAGCATTACAGTTTAAGAGCAAAACAACACAATTCACAAGACAAAATAACACAGTTCACACAGAAGGAATGACCCAACCGCAGGTTCTCTTTAACACAATCCATAATCTCACCTTGTAACAATTTCAATGTCATCAAACTGAGACCCAATGCACAAACACGACGAAGAATCATACTGATGCTAGCGGTGACCAAAGCGTATCTCCTCTTTACTACCCCACAATCCAGTCCCAACCCGTCATTATCCCCCACACTCTCACCCTGACCATCAAACCACAACCTTCCCAAGATCTGAACAACCAAATCAATAAATCCAAGTCACACAAAACCTCAATTTCAACACCCAAAAACCAGGAGATCTAAATCAAACATGAAAGGATCCGAAATCGTATATCTCTCACGGTGTTATTGCATGTTCTTCCACTGAGCTCTGTAGTGGATCTTGATAAACTTCTGTTGCGTCTTCACCTTCCTTATCGTCAAACTCGATCCCAGCACCTCCTCTTCTCCTCCTGATCTTCCTCCGCCTCCCTCTATCGTCGTTGCCCCCGTCGTAAATTCAACCCCCTCCTTGTCGACGTCGAATATGATGGTTTGTGATGCAATAATATTTAGGATTTTAATGTATTTTAAATTTCTGTAATTTTATCATTTCAGATAGGTAGATTCATTTCATAGTTTTAATTAGGATATTCTGTTTTTTATTCAAGTTAGATTTGATACTTTAGAATATTCTAGATTCTTTAGCATTGTAAAAATTTATTCAATCATTAGGTTATATTCAATTATTTTTTGATAAATGAAAATTTAATTAAAAGTTGATAGGATTCGAAAACCCCTCGTGAATTCGAGGTTCTATCGATCATTCTATAAAATGACAATCTAGACTATTTTGTCCTTCCGTTCTGCATCAGTTGGTATCAGAGCACGCATGGTGTTCGAGCCGATGGTGTTCTCGTTCGAGCGGATGGTGTTAGATCCGATGGTGTGTGATAATGTGCGATCACTATATGATGAGTATGACGATGATTACAATCTTACATCAAGGAAAGAATCGGGTAGAAAGTATTAGGTATATGATGACACGATGGATTATAACAAAGTCAAAACCTCAATGGTCTTTTTCGATTCGAGAACTTGGAATAAAGATCAAGTCAATATGCACTCTCATAGAGACCCTATTCAGAGTTCTGAGTTGGAGTTAGTTACGACAATTCAAGGCCGCTTTGATGGTGACTCAGATTCAATCGTACTACTCACCCTAAAACACTTCAAGATTAAAGGTAGCGTGAGATCCAACAAATTCTCCAATCACTCCTTTAAACTCGAGGAAAGTTTTCTCTCGGGTGGGAGAGAATGATGCAATAATATTTAGGATTCTAATGTATTTTAAATTTCTATAATTTTATCGTTTTTGATAGGTAGATTCGTTTCAAAATTTTAATTAGGATAGTCTGTTTTTGATTCAAGTTAGATTTGATTTTTTAGAATATTCTAGATTAATTGAGCATTATAAAAATTTTGTCAATCATTAGATTGTATTTAGTAAATTTCTGATAAATGAAAATTTGATCGAGAGTTGATCTTATTCCTCCGTGGATTCAGAAACCCTTCGTGGATTCAGGTTTCTATTGATCATCCTTTACAACAACAATCTAGACTATTTTACACTTTCGTTCTGCATCAAATTGCCTGATGATCGAGGAGGAGAGTGGGGAAGGGTTGGGTAAGAGTTGGATTAGATGGGTATGTTGGCTTACATTAGAGTGTTGTAGTTTTGTGAAATTGAGGATAATGTTGTTCTTTTAGGTTTTTTCATACCCAAATGTAAAATAAAATTTGATTGGGTATCAAAACTTGTCTTGAAAGTTTTTCGGTACCAGACTATGAGTTGAAACTCCATTAGACACTTTAAAATAATTGTCTTTTACTCATTCAACGAGACAATTAAATATCATTTTTTATAAAATTATCGTGAAATAATAATATAGGAATTTAACCATGGACCAATGGCAGGATTTATTACATCATTATGCCGAACAACGACGTGTGTCGAATAATATAGAATGTTAAATTGTTACTGTAATATTTAATTTAAGTTTTTTTTCTTTTCAATTGTGAAAATTACCTATAAGTTACTCTTTTCTTTTGTAATTGCCACTGAGTTATACATCTTTTATTTTTTATTTTTATCAAATGTTCATTTTTTTCAAGAAAATCATACCATCCTCCCTAATTTGCCCTTATGCTTGATATTCTCCTTTCTTCTTTAGATGGACAATCATTTTATTTCTTTTTTTTTTTCTCCTATTACGGATGACAAGAATCATCAAACCCTAATTTCTACTATTATATTCTTCCCCTTACTATCGCATTCACAACTTCATCCTTCTTGCGATTATACTTAGGCACACACTCCCCACCTTCCTCCTCACATGCCCGTGCCACTCCCAAACCCTATATGCGGACCCTTTCTCCACATGAAACCCGATGCATACGTCGTCGTTGTCATCGGAGGAGAGGAAGAGAAGGAGATCGTCGAGGGATGATGACGTGGGGTTTGTGGGTGATTGGTTGTTGAGGAGATCGACGTGCATTCACTGTCTTTTGATTGCAGGGGCATGATATCTTCGGATTATGATTTCGGATTTTGGACGAACAGTGCACATAAAAGATTTTGGGCACCGTTTTCCATAGCTTAGATTAACATGTTAAGTTTTTGGGCACTGTTTTGTATTTGATACATTGTTTTTTCATAGCTTTGGTAGAGATTAAAGTGTTGGTTTTTAGACATTGTTTAGAGCAGTGTGCATTGCATTTGGGACAATGTTTGTTCCTGGAACGACGACGACGGATATATACGTATTGTTTGTTCCGATGACAAAAGTTACGACAATTATGGTTCGTGACGATGATTAGAATTAGGGTTTTGATGATGATTGTAATGTGTTCCAGATTGTAATAGTTTATTTCTTATTTTAGGTAAAGGTCAAATAAGAACATAATTTGAATTTTAGAGTTGATTGATAATAAAAATTTTACCCTATGACTTAATGGTGATTGATGAAATAAAAAACAACTCATTGATAATTCTCCATTTTCAATTTTTATTTTCACTTTTATTTGAATACGATATTCAAATTTCTTATGACTAGGATGGAGCGTTGTTGTAATTATTTTTTATTTTTTTTCTGTTCTTTTTTTCTTGAAGTGGTTGTTGTAATGGATTTGATATAACATGTTTAAATTGAAAATCGTTTGAGAGAATTCCTGAAAATGCACTTTTCGGAATATTTTCCTAGTAGTGTGATACATGATCTTACAAAAATACTCTTTTATTTATAAACATTTCTCTTTTTATTATCTCGAAGCCATCGACCCACCATCATCTTGATGGTTGATGCCGTCCTATTGCAGCTTTCGTCGGCTAACTTTAATCGTAAGTCATCTATGTAAAACATTGTCGGAAAAAACAACACTTGTATCCCGAAATCTAATTCTTCTGAACAAGTAAAAAGTTATAAGAGATCAATACTTCCAATAAGTCTGGCGGAAAATAAGTACACAAAATCGAATGAATTTAGTATGTCCAAGATAAACTCCAACACGTTTGACACAAACCCAGTACATCTGAACGAAAAAGTAGTACGTTAGATGAAAATAACACTAGTATGTCCGACACGTCCCTAATATGTCTAAATGAAAATAATAGTACGCCAATAAGTAATATCCAATACATAAACACAATATAACAATGAAAAAGGAAGGTCAATTTTGTCTCGACAAACAAGACCTTAGAATAGAGAAGGACGAGGGTGGCAGAGGAGGAACATGGAACAAAACCAAGAAGGATGACGTCAAAAAAAGATGATAGGGATGATGGAGGATGACAAAAAGAAGAACAATGAAGGATGTGAAGTAGGAGGAGGACACCAATGAGGAAGAAAGATAAAGAAGGAAGGTGACAATAATTCTTGTTGGATGGGGACTGATAGTGAATAGTGGAGGGATGTGGTCGGCGACTGAGGAAGAGAAGAGGATGGAGAATTAGGGTTTGAGGTTCTATTTATTTCTTAATGATATGGGTAATATTGGAGTTATGATTTTTGTTTTTTTAGAAAAAATATATTTTTAGGGAATTAAGATCTTATGTTGTACTTGAGAAATGAGTTTTAAAAAGTAAACTTTTAAAATATTTTCTTAAATTGTTTTGTTAAGTTTTTTACTTTCTGCCGATTGAAATGGATATATGAAAACCGAACAACAAACTCACTTAGGGTCACAATCAGGGAAAGCTCACACCGAGACACGTGCAACACTTTCACGCCTGATGAAGATGAAGGCGGTTGGTGTGAGATGAGGACAAAGGCGGCTCACGCCAGAAAAAGACAAGGGCGGCTGCTACGGATGATTCCTCACGAGGACGGTTGCTGTGCATGATTTGAAGTTACAATCAACAAATCTCCACCTTGACTTAAATCATGTCTATCGTCATCGAGTAACCTCCACCTAGGCTTCAAACGAGCCTAACTTCCCTCTACTCCTAAGAGTTTTAGGCAATGATGAAATTTTAAAATAGAAACAGGTTTCGTCAACATATCACCTGGATTATCTACAATCGTAATCTTGATTACTTTAGCATGTTTAACATCCCGTACAAAGTAATACCTTATGTCAATATGTTTGCTCCTCTCATG
>JAOYUI010365417.1:0-11104 GCA_036250245.1 Drosera tokaiensis
TTATGAGTTCTTCTCTTAAATAGTCATCCTCCAGCAGGTGATCTTTGAAACTTTCTTTCCCACGGAAGGTCTGACCGTTTATCCGGTAAAATGCTGCATCTTTTGTGATTAACTTGTGCTTCACGCCCAAGTCTATGATCTCAGCTTCAGATGAGATGCCCCTGCCAAACATGAGTTCGAACTCGGCAGTCTTAAAAGGAGGTGCAAGCTTGTTCTTCACGACTTTAACAACAACTTGGCTCCCTATGGTCTGCACCATAAAATGACAACTAAGAGAAGAGAACACTCAATTTTTATGAATACTTGCAGCATACAAATTTCGACAACCACAAGTAAACACCAAGTTTTTTTAGTTTTTTTTTTTAATGAAAGTCAAGTAAACACTAAGTTATACACATGGAAGATGAAACATTGTCCATATGGGATTGAGAATAAATCGAATAGTCCCGTACCTCTTCTCCCTTCTTCACAAATCCGATCCTCTTGATATTTAGGCGTACCGAAGCATAGAACTTCAGGGCATTGCCTCCACAAGTTACTTCTTGTGGAGCACCAAATCCTCCAAAAGTGGATAGCTTCGCCCGGATCTGAACAAAAGCTGATAATATTAAGAGCTTATCTTCGCATAGAAGTCTACATGACAAAATTAAGGATGAAAAGAAAACAATATGAGGGCCAGAGTCAATGATCAACATGTTAAAGTGACTTTGATGAAAACAATTCCGGATTTTGAAATCTAGACCTGATTAATAAATATCAAGATGCACTGTGACAAGGACAGAGAATGGCTCAATTTACGCAGAGCCTGACTCATCAGTCTGGCTTGCATTGCCATGTGTGCATCGCCCATTTCACCATCAAGTTCACCCTTGGGTACCAAAGCAGCTACCTGCAGTCAACGAAAAAAATTGAAAGATCTGAACTTGTGGAAAAAATTCAGCACACTTGCCATGGAAAGCTCAACCAAATCATGCATAAGGTGCCTAATCCAAAGGAAATGACATAAGCTAAGCCGCATTCAGCACACCTTAATATGACCATCCAAAGGAACAATTTTCTCAAACCAACAAAGGTAACCTCAGCCGTCCTGTAGAAAGATAAAAATATACATTGAAAGCACAAACAACTTACACTGTCAACCACGACGACATCTATTGATCGGCTTCTAACGAGTGTGTCAACTAGGCTAAGAGCATGCTCGCCACAATCTGGCTGTGAAAGGAGCAAATTTTGAGTATTTACTCCAATAGTTTCAGCAAATGATGGGTCAAGAGCATGCTCGGCATCAATGAAAGCACAGTAGCCTGAAATCAAGAAGTATGGAAAGAAAATCAATTTGAGAAATACTACCAGTTAAAATGTGTGACGGACACATTTTCTAAAACAAGAGCATTCCCAAAAACTAATAGCAGGGTGATCTATTCATTTGAATGCATCGGTAAAACTGAGACCAATAAGATCCTATCGGAAGATTATATAGTAAATAACGCCAGACAGAGTGGCAGACAGAGACAAAGGGAACTCAAATCATACTTCAGAAATTCCACAAATAGAGAACAGCTCAAATGCAAGGACAACGTAACTAAACAACCTCCAAGCTTCTGAGCTTCAGCAATTACATGAAGGGCTAAAGTAGTTTTGCCCGAAGCTTCTGGACCATATATCTCAACAACGCGTCCCTGTAAAAAAAATGCACTTGTTGCATTCCAAGAGTTAGCATACTGTTCAGAAATCAAAGGCAAAGAAGAGAAACTTATAACAGTTTTAGCAACAGAGGTAGCAATAATTGATACGGTAGAAATGTTTTGAGTGAACGACTGGAAATTATGAAAAAACTGAGAATATGAAAGATTCAGGTAAATTTCGACTAACAAGCACAGAAAACATAAGTGAACAATGCCACCGGTAAAATAATTACGGCGATGCCTATGCCTCCAAGTAGAAGATACCTTTGGAAGTCCACCAATACCTAAAGCTATATCTAGAGAAAAGGATCCAGTAGGCACCACTGGTACATGCCTAGGAGTGGCTGACCGACCAAGCCACATGATAGATCCCTTCCCGAATGATGCAGTGATCTGGTCTATAGCTGCCTGCAAAGTTAACTCCTTCTCGGACATGTTCTCATCATTAGAGTCACTCCCATTAGACTTGGATTTTCTTTTACCTTCACAGGCAAAACTAAGATACGTAAGCAGCTTTTATCGTCATAAGATCATTGGTACCACATAAGTCATGGATGGCAGTCAAAAGACAACAAGAATCACAAAATTCACTAAAGAGGGGAATTATTGGCACCTTTAGACGAGTAATTACAAGACTGACTTGATCTTTCCAGGATCCCTATTCTGTATCCCTGCACGCATAGGGACAGGAGTCTAACAAAATGAAGAGCCATGAAGAGTACAATGCAATGTGACAATGTAAAGCAAGGCAAAGCAACCAGTGTTCAAAGAGATTGTTGACCAGCAATCACAGAATGGATCTCTAATGAGTAAGCGCAAAAACCAGCACGTTCAACATACAAGCCAATACCAAAGAAATAAAAAACGAATGCCGCAAACGAGTACATCTAAGATCGTCCTGCCAACACACCAAATGAGTATCTACCAATCAAACAACATGGTTCATAACCTAAACCACCAAAAAAAAAAACATCCCTTGAACTCCAAGGTTACTTTCGCTTTGTCCCCCAACAAACCTGACCTAGAGGCAGGATTTCTCATGTCAAAGTCCATGTAAAGACCTTCCCAAAGTGCGGTCCCAAATCCATAGACTACATGTCTAGTAGAAACATTATTCTCTCGGAATATCTAGGCACTAGAAGGTCCTAAAATGTCAAAGAGAGCACATTGCAACAACCCAGGTGCTCCAGTCACTCTTAAATATTTGTACTCTAAGACTAGTTGTACCATATTTGTTCTCTAGTTTTCTCCCCGCAGTTCGATTATCCTCCATTTTTATCTTGCAACATATTTCACATAGTCCTGATCAACAATTGAAACCTAAACAATAACAAGTGCTCGAAATCGCGACAAGCCCGACCACAACTCAAAAAACCTCGAATCGAATTTCACAGCAAGAACTACATGAATACAGACTTCATATACACTTTGAATCATTAAATGATGCAAATACATCGATTGAAGAGCATGATACGGAGTCGGACCTGTGGCTCGAGCAGCGATCGCTTGACCACGGAAGCTGTTCGCAGAATCCTCGCCATGGTGAGGAGATTCGTTGAGCAAAGTGATCGAAGTTCACGTCATTTCTGCCAGTGATTGAAGTGTTGAGCGGGAGTGAGGAAAAGGGGGGCAAAAGGGGGTTTTAGGGTTTATGATTGATTCTGATCACAATCAGACACAAAAGTTGCATTTCCTTTAAAAATTGGAAGAATATATATTATGACATAATTAAATTTAGATATATTTATATTAATTAAATGATTAAGATTAAAATATGAAAAAAAATTCAAGAATTAATAAATTTAAAATCATAAATTGAGGTCCATACCCTCACATATATCTATCCCTGTGTTTTAATCGCAATCTCAATCTCAATCATAAACTTACATATATCATGATTTATAATTTCCTTGTTTCATTCAAATTATAACAGTTTTATCCGATACTATAATTTATGGATATATTGAATTAATAAAGAAAGATGATTTTGCCCTTGTGAATGTGAGAGATAAAAAAATGAGAAAAAGAAGAAAGAAAAATTGTGATGGATGAATTGATGTGATATAAAGTAGAGATATTTTGATATTTTTGTGTGGAAAATTTTATTAAATATAAAAAGATTGTAATTTAAATGGGATATTCCAAAAAAATATTGCAATTTAAATGGAACGCAGGGAGTATCTGTTTTATCCTTTAAACACCTATACTTACATGAATAATGAACTATTGGTCCTAGAAAAATTATACTATCTCCGTTCCATTAAAATTATAATATATATTTTTTTGATCGTCCCATTCAAATTGTAATATTTTCATATATATCAATTTTTTTGATACAAAATATCAAATTATCCGTATTTTATATCACATCAATCCACTCATCACCATTTTTCGTTTCTTTTTTCCTTGTCTTTCTCTCTTTCACCTTCAAAAAAACAAATTAGATACTCCTCTTAAATTAGGCATTCCTTATCTTTCTCTCTTTCACCTCCGTTATAATTTTATTGGAACAGAAAAAGTAACATTGTTTATGTTACAAGAGACAACTAATTGGTTGCTGCAGTTTCTTTAGAGAAAATCAAATGATCAAACATAAGAGAACATAGAACATACTGAGTGTGGAGAAACTCCATCGACTCTGGAGAAACCCATCAAACTATATAGAAACCAAATTGTCCTCGTAGAAACCTGACTTGCAGTAAAGAAACTCAACTAAAGGGCGTGTTGTCGGTAGAATTTGTATAAACTGAGATTCGCAGCACTGGCTGCTGCTCGCTGAACAAATCGTCTTCTCCGAACAATATCGTTGAACCTTGATGGCTTATGTGGAAAAAACCATTAATGATATAGTCAGACTCGTGTGGTGAATTTCGATTCATGAGATATCAGGTTTCACGGAATAGTGAATGATATTGCAGTGTCATATTGTTAACGGATCGCAAGAAGTACATTACAGGATAGAGTTCAAAATCAAGAAGTTTACCCTTGTGGCCTTATCACGAACAACGAAGTGACCGCTTTCGAAAGAGGTACTAATAGTGATCACTAATTCACCCCCTTGGATGGGAATCCTAAACTCAAATCATATTTCATGATTTGTTATGATTATCTTATAGTATTATTGTAGTCTCATAAGAAAAGTGCAACGTCATGGTGAAGTAGGTTTTTTTTTTTTTTAATCTTTGACTGTCTTTGGAGAATCATGAAAACTACTCCCTTCGTCCCAAATAAATTACAATAGCATATATTTCGAGATCTAATTTAATAGGATCAAAGGATATTTTTTATAAAACTATTGTGAGACATTAATAATAGATTAAGTTTTGAACTTTAGTTTAGAGTCAGTTTAAGGTTTTTTTTTATATCTTTTAGAATGAAAACAAAACACGTTAAATTACGTGATATCGTAATTTATCTCGCCGGAGAGAGTACTATGATTCAATGGTGAATCACATTCGACTTGATCATTGTGTACTAGTAGAAGTAGTCCAGGAGCGGTGATGCACTCTCTATCTATTGGACTCAACGATAGTCCAGTTCATTCTGACGTTCAATTTATTTTTGTTGATCGTTGTTTAACGTACAAAGCTACACAAAATATGGACTCCAATAGGTAATAGCCAGATAAAGATTTATATCCTTCTCAAAGATCCACATTGGTGACAGGAATACTTCAACCACACCAAAACTGAGCCGATGAATCGAAGACCAAACAAAGCAATACTATGCATATCGACCGCATCTGGCAAGGCTGCAACATATGATATATGCTATGGTGCAATGAGATGATTTTTCATATGAATTGCACATCATTTCAATCACAAGTAGACGCCAAGCTTATCATGACAAGATACATAACTATTCTAGCCAAACAACATGACTAACGAAGAAATCCGGCATTAAACAACTAGCACTTACAACCATGCTGCAAACAAGGATGAAAAAGGTTTCCAAACATCCAACAGAACTCCATCATATTACAGCATCTTGATGCTATCACTCGATTGATCAAACGATAATTGAACATTCGGAACTGTTACCATTCCTATACTTCACGAGATGGAAGCACTTAAACAATCGTATGAACAACGTTCTAACAATCGCTTGAACGACACTCTAAACAATCGTCTTAACGACATTCCAAACCATAGAACGCCGAACACAAAAAACAGGTTAACCAAGAACCATCACTTCACTCCCATCCATGGACCATATGAAAGTATCTCTCCTTAATCCACCTAAAACTCTTCTTAAAAGACCCTTTAACCTTTCCCTCGAGACCATACACCTAATAACCAACAACCCTCTTCTTCCTCTGCATCTCAGGATCACCAAAACATAAAAGACCTGAGATCGTGTCGTTCGTGCTCTCGCTCCTCTTCATCTGATCATGACGATCCTTGTCGGTCACTTCCCATGTTGGAGGAGCATATGATGCAGTACTCTTGCTCCTCAGCATCATCTCATCTCTCTTATTTGGATTAGAGACCATGTCCGTGACGGAAATAACTGAGTTGTTATTGTATTTGCTGTTGTGTTTGAGATCGTTCATCAAGATGAATGGTGATGATGATGAGAGGAGGAGAAAGGAAATGAATGAACGATTCACAATGTTTGTTTGATAGGTTGATTAGATGGAGAAATGTACAGTTTCGTGCCGTGGCAGTTTCTTTCACAATAAGTAACGTGTAACGATGCTTATATCATATGAAGCAGCATATTCCATTTTGTAAAATATAGTCACGATGATACTGTTTTTGTCAGGATATTTTCTTCCAAAGACGAACATTTTCTGATATGTTGATTTTGTCGAGTCGGGTTTTATACTTCCTACGTTACCGTGCTGTCATAGTTCCTCCTGCATAAACCAATTTACATCCATATTAATTTGGATAGGGGGATTATCCAGGAGAATGTACATGTACATCAGGCCAATAAAAACAAAAAATGCATGTGTACATTATTTTATTAAAATCACCAAATTATCGGATGACAATAATTAGGTAATCCTCGGCAATGAGGATAATTAGGTAATCCTCGGCACCATACAGGGTACCGCCAAGAAAGATGTCATACGTTACTAGTAACACATATCGATCCCAAAACTCGACGTCCCTCGACGAGCACCAGCAACCGTTACAGAAACCCGGAATTCAGTATGACTCCTCAAAGCTCAATTCATACCAGGCTAGCTAGGAAGCAAAAGTTTCCCCCACAATCTGCAAAAGCTCTCCGTCACCACCCAAAAGCGGAACCACGTTGAGCAGTCAGCATAGGTAAGAGACGGATCACAGAACAGATCTGCAGTGGAGTACACACAGATGGCTTCCGAACGGTGAGATAACATCTACCAAACCTCCATACCCAGCGGCCGCAAGAACCTGCAAGGAATATCAAGGAAAGGAATATGATTGGCAAAACTAGCCATAACAAATGCAGTAAACCTTATCAATCCTATCATGACGGTTTGCAGAGCACGGCAGAAACGGAAAAAAGAAGTAGATGCAGCTGCTACTAATTAACAACAGCAACAGTAAATTTCTATTCAAATCATTTTGAATTTGAATTTCAATCATTATATTACAAATTCTATGTATTTTTTTTAAAAAAATTGTTTGAATGTGTGGTGATTAAGCTGTTGCGGCTGCCAATTAACAGCCGCTGTTGCTGCTTCACAAAGCCACAGCAGAAAACCATGATCCGAGACGATTTCTAATCAAGCCATGATTCAAAAGTATCAGAATGCGAGCATGTGATGTGTTCATAGGCTACAACCATGCAAATTGTGTACACAAAACCATGCTGCAGATCAATAATGAGATGAATGTACGCATGGAGAGGAATGCAATGTGAACAGACAAAAACAATCATGGAATGAAGGCTCGAAGCGCAGACTTACTCCAGAAGAATGAAGCGAGATAGAAAATACAGAATGGGGAGCACACTGTATTTGAGATAGAATCTCGCCGTTCATGTCATATCGACTCACTAAAGGTTCAGCTCCAACTGCAATAACCTGTGTAAAATAGAAAGCATCAAAACCAACAAGAAGAAGAATGAATTGAAGTGAATGTAACATGAGCAAAATAACAATTTAATCTGGAAATGCACACTCCTGACTGCATAGCAAGTTCCCATTGAAGACTATTATTCAAGCTTGCTAATGTAACCTTGTTTGATCCAATGCGAAAAAGATCTTACTTGATTTCCATGAAACACGACATCTTGGACAGAAGTGCACATGGGGATTCTTGAAATTCGTTCACCGGCTACTAGATTCCAAATAAATAAGCTCCGGCCACTACCACATGCCTTAAACCAGATAAAACAGGACGATGTCAGAGTCCAGACTGAGTATCCATCCAAAGAATCAAGGCAAGTTGAGTTTGAAGTTGAATCATTAAACAAATACTATAAGAGCAAGAAAAACATACAAATAGTTACCCAGATTCAAATGGAAGCGCAGATACAAAAAAGAGAAGCTATAGCAAGAGATAACAACAGCAAAGGAACTATACCAGCCAGCTCTCACTTGCATCAAGGGCAATGCTGCTGACACATGAAGTATCCTTCAGTTTATCGCTTTTCTCCATTGAAAGAACTCGGACGCACTTTCCACTTCTGACATCTATGTAAAACAAGAGAGCAAAGCCATTAATTTAGCATAAAAGATAGATAATTCTACTTAAAATTGAAAAATATTACTTCATCATTTTTGCTTGTTCTCAGATCAAAACAGGCAAGATAAATAATATCAAGCAGGGACCAGTTTAGAGAATGGTCAAAGGGAAAAAAAAAAAAAAACACAGATAATATGGACAAGTTACCGGGTAAAGAAAATAACGCAGATTCAACATACCCCATATTCGTGCTGTTCCATCCTCAGAGCCAGTAATAACCTAAAAATAAGAAACCAATATTATACTTTGACTCTCTAAGTTGTAACAAAAGATTCTATCAGCATTACTTAAAATAGACATCATCAGCATCAACCAAGTTAGCAAAGAAAGGTGGCGAGAAATGCCTATGTATCAAAAGAGTGCCTGACCTGGTTGCCTGAATTGCGAACAACAATAGAATGCAAGTAGTCGGAATGCCCCTTGTACCCCACTTTCACTTTTCCGGTTTCCTAAGAGTGATGAGAAAACAAGAAGCAATCACATGTTTTAAAGCAAGTCTCAAGGATTTGGAATAAAAATGGACTACAAGTCTACAAACACGTCCTTATTTTCTGGTATTTGTTCACGTGCTGTACTCTATGAACATTTTTCATAAGGAAAACAGTGACAGTACAATCCAAAGTTACCAAATCCCAGCAATATGCACAAGAGTCACCAGCTGCAGCATATATAGATCGTACCTGCACTGGAGAACTCTCAAGTCATACTCTCAAATTGACCATCAAAACATGTTCCTGGCAGTTCCTCAGAAAATCCGAAAGTTCATAACTCGAAACGCAGTTTCAAGGGAAAACTGGTATTGAAATTTATTCATATTGCCTTAAACACACAACAAAGGTCACAAAGTTAATCTAGCATAATCACAAGAAAGCATATACTTGAACCTGGTTGTCAAGTGCAATAGCATTGGTTTCAGGAATTGGAGACAAAGAACCCCAAGGTCCCCTGACAGCAAAAAGGAGAAGAACACAATTGATGCAGATTATTAAGGAGCAAGGGGAACATGAAAAATCCTAAAATGAGAATCTCTGAGTTTCAAGGCCGCTTACTTGTGCTGCGGATTCGCCAAGTCGACAACAGGATTCAAGTGGGCCCCTGCAAAACGAAAGAAAACAATGCAAGAAAGTCATTATACCCAATTTTGGGAAAATATTCAGTCTATAAATAAAACAAACAAGATTAACATATAAAACAAAAATTTCGTAGAAATTTTTCTGGCACTCAGTACAGAGTCTCACAAAACTGGGTCTGATTACAAACGGGCTCACAAAACTGGGTCTGATTACAAACGGGCAAAAGGCAGGAATAGTTAGATAGGAGGACTTCAGAGGACAGACTAAAAATATTTTGCCATAATCACAGCTATAACAGTCTAGCAATGTCTGGGAATCAAAATGTGAAGCCAGAGTGATTCAACACTAGCGATTTCCACTTCAGCTTGTCAGCCTTGACCAAAGAACAAATGCCAGATTTGTCAGATTTGTAAAGACTCAAACCACAGATATGAACAGGTAAAATAGATGGAGACCACGCACACCTGTAACCGCCGTCATTTGCTTCCACCTCCACCCACGGATGTGGCCATCGTCTCCACAACTGCAAGCAACAAAATCATTCAATAGGAAACGAAACTCATCTATCTCAATAATGGCAACCCACACTCATCACCGTCCTGCATATTCTAAATCCATCTACTATTCATTCAAGTATGAACGAAACTAGTAAACAGGAGCACCTGAACAACAATGAATCTTCCCCATTCTCATGGAACTTGACATCATATGCCGCACCTTCATGCGCTTGAATAAAACAATCTGGCTCTGCAATCAACAACCTAATAGAACAACCAAATCACATCTTCATCATCATAATTTAACTTTAAATAACACCGGAAACAGAAAACAAACAAAACCAACAATCATTTTCCCAGAGTCTTATAAACTCTCGATTTATCCATAGATCCTGTATAGTTATCCAGTATGACCAAATCAGTGCCAAAAAATTATGAGCAATGCCTCGGAGAAAACAAATAAATAACCCAACTAACTCAGTACCAAAGGCTCTTGTTAAAAGCAATGCCTGGGAGAACAGGATGTACACGATCTTAAACACAAACGGGGAGTAAGAGAGGTTGTTTTCGTCATGTTAAGAACTATGATCAACATATTTCGTCTACTGGGAAATGAAATTGTAATTAACTTGACAGCAGCGTCAATTTATGGGGCCGAATTCGTGCCAATATTATTCTGAGCAAGCTCAGTTAAATGAAATAATTAACTTATACACATCTCCTAGACACAAAAGAGTCTAAACAAGGTAAAAGAAACACATTTCTATCACAATTTGCTGTAGAGAACACATTTCTATCAGCAACTCAAAGAAACAATTGACAAAACCCTCACTGGTCGTGCTCACCGGTCACCAGAGAGGAACGATGAGATGGAATAAGAAGCGAGGGATCCATCACTGGATGCGGCGACGATGCCGTCAGGGATAAAGTTAGGGTTAGGGTTCCGATCCGACGATGGGGCGAAGGCGGTGCGGAAGACGGTCCGGCAGCGGGATTCTCTCTCTTGCAGGATGGTTTCCCTGTACGCGTCTTCGTCCCAGCTCCGAACATCCATCGTCGCCGCAGGCGCCGGCATTGATGGCCGGAAAAAGTGGAGCTCTGAGGCGGCGGTGAGAGAGGAGCTTTGTGCCGTGTTTTCTATGTAGTGTCAAGCGTGTGTCATGAGCAGT
>JAOYUI010366528.1:0-11100 GCA_036250245.1 Drosera tokaiensis
CCACCGAATCTCATAAACCTACAAAACCCTAAACGTAGATCACAAAACCCACGCAACACCAAAACCGCGAAGTAAAACAACTACACTAGATCGTGAACTCGAAACAATTAGGGTTTATTTAGTGTCGGAAATGAAAGCAATTAATTCGATCGGTTTACCGGAGTTTGAAGGGGTCTGAAGAGGAGGCGCGATTATCGGATACTTGACGAGGAGACATCATTTTTCTGAATACGAGGGAAAGGAGAGTGTGGAGAGCGAAATCAATGTGTTGTTGTCTTCGTCGTCATGGTCGGCGACTGGGAGGAGAAGATCCACGGCGACGGAGTTCGCGACCTCAGTGGCGGGGTTGCGGTGTGGGAGTCCGTCGAGATGGGGAGCTTGTCAAATAGATGGACCCCGGGCCCCAGTTTTAGTCTTTCACTGTTCATTTCACGCATTTACTGGTATCAATCTTTAAAATTATAAAAATCAAAATTAATTAAAAAAATAAAAAATTAATAATAAAAATAAAAAATAATTCATGAAATTATTGTTTTTTTATTTTTTTTATAAAGAGAATCTTCAATGCTGCACTCACATAAAACACGAGACAAAATTTTAAAAAAAAAAATTTTCCTGATTGTCGTTTTTGTTTCATCTATTAAAAAACGGAAATCAATACTGTTGAACCTGATGATGATTGCATGATAACAAATAATAATACATTAATAATGTTTTGAGTTTGCATGATGTGCAGATACATTATAATAAGGTTTGGTGCATAGAGAAAAACATGAAGATCAAGTCAAATCAAAATGAATCAGAAGTTCTGAATTAGAGTTTGATGAACAAAGTGAAGAAGCTGATACTCAACTCGAACCTCAAAGACAACTCTGAAACAATATGCATGAGCTACAAGATGGAAGCTACAATGGAAGCACTAATCCTAGTTATAAATACCCACCCACCTTGCAGGTTTAACTGGTTGAAACGAGATTCTATAGTCTGGTCGGATCGATCAAATAAAAAAACAGAAAAAACAATTGATCCGATCAAATCCAATAAAAATCGGATTAAAAAATCGATAAAATCCGACCGGTTGAACCGTTCCAAAAAATTCGAATCTGCTCTAATCGTGTTTTCAAGTGGACCCTTTCTTATTGAAGAATTGATTCATGTGACAGTTACGATTTTTATAACAGAAATCCTTATTTTTCGTACGATGCTTAAAAAGGATTTTGGCTAAGTTTTTTCTTTTCTTTTCTTTTTCTTTTTTCCTTTCTTTTTCTTTTTTGAAGTGGGGATTTTGGCTAAGTTATTTATCAATAAATATCCCAAATTAATTGCAATGTTTTTTTTGGATCGTCCGAATAAATAAAATATTTTGCTATTTATAAACCTTTTCATACAAAACTTTCAAAGTACCCCTAATAACCCGACAATTACGAATAGATTAATATTAGTCTTTTTAAGAGTAGTGACTAATATTAGGTATGTTAAGCAATTTTATAATGCTTGGAATATTATATTTTTAAGAACCATAATGTTTGTGTAATACATGGGTACATTTTTAATCCTATTCTTATAAAGCACATCAAATGATGTTTAAGGGAGTCGGTTTAAGGCACATTTGGACATCATAAGATAGAAAAAAAAATCACGCCAAGTGTATTATATAGCACTAATCCTAGTTATAAAAACCCACCCACCTTGCAGGTTTAACCGGTTGAAACGGGATTCTATAGTCTGGTCGGATCGATCAAATAAAAAAACCGAAAAAACAATTGATCCGATCAAATCCAATAAAAATTGGATTAAAAAAATCGATAAAATCCGACCGGTTGAACCGTTCCAAAAAATTCAAAAATTAAAAAAAAATCTTCAATAAATAGAACCAACACATATACTAGGTTCTTTTTTAAGAAACATGTCTATGCAGTATGTAAATATGTATATTTATAAAAATATAAATCTAAATCTAATCTAATCTAATCGAATATATATGATATTATTCAGTCATTTTTAAGAAGCAAATCACGACAAATCATTTGAATGGAAAACGATATGAGAGGACATTATAATCATTTAAAAATTTTAATGGATAATAAAGTAATTTTATTTTATTTAAACTAATTAACAGAATCTTTTCTAAATAATTTTTTCCCTTCGATTATGAAGTAAACGGTTGAGATTAAATCTTGACGATATTAAATTTAGCCTATTTATTTGATCAAAATTTAAAAAATTTGAACAATCATATCTATAATCACATCATCATCCCAGTTAAATATAAATTTTAATATCTCAAATCTAACCTAAAATATTTGGATCAAATGAATAAATATAATCATCATATATATATATATATAATATTTTACAAAGAAATATAAAAAAATTCTTAAAATTTCATATTCCTATATGAAATCGTCATTAAGTAATTATAAATAATTTTTTTTGTTCTCAACTATCTATTTTATTTTATAAGTCAAGTTTTATACTAAATCTTTCTATCTCTATCTTTCAAGTCAATCCAATGATCGAGATTGAAGATTAAGATAAATAACGCATATAGATCGTAATACTTAAATTAATTTATCGAAAAAAAAAGGAAGAAATAAACTATCAAGTTCACTATACAATAACATATACACCTATATAGGTAAGTTTTTCTAATATAAACATTATTTTAACTCTAGAATATTTATTCATCCCGTGTAGTATATGGGTCAGTATTTTAGTATATATCGTATTACCTGATCATTGTTAAACCGCAAACCGCAAGCTGTCGCAAACCATTTCGATGGCAAACGACATGATACAGCACTATTGTCTTTTAAAAATTTTAATGGATAATCAAGTAATTTTATTTTATTTATACTAACAGAATCTTATGCAATTAACTTCTAACCTTTGATTATGAATTAAACGGTTGAGATTAAATTTTGACGATATTAAATTTAGCCTAATTATTTCATCAAAAGTTAAAAAAATACGAATAATCATATCTATAATCCCATCATCATCTGAATTAAGTATAAGTTTTATTATCTCAAATCTAACCTAAAATATTTGGATAAAATGAAAAAATATAATCAGCATAAACACAAAATACTCTAAAAAAAATAAAAAATCGTTAAAACTTTATATTCCTATATGAAATCATCATTAAATAATTATAAATAACCTTATTTTTTTGGTCTCATATATTAGTTTATACGGACGAGTTTTTATTTTATTTATGAGTCAAGTTTTACTCTATATTTTTCTATCTTTATCTTTTAATTCAATCAAATAATCGAGATTAAAGACTAATATAAACAACGCATATAGACCGAAATACTTAAATCAATTTATTGAAAAGAAAAGAAAAGAAAGAAGCAAATTAACTATCAAGTTCAATATACAATAATATACCTACATAAGTAAATTTTTCTAATATAAATTTTAATATATCAAATCTAACCTAAATTATTTGAATAACTTAAAAAATATAATCAAATATATCATATTACCCGGTCGCTTTTAAGCATGACAAACCGAGACATTATTGTCATTTTAAAAAATATCAGTTAAAATAATTTAACCATTTAAATAAAATCTAATCTAGCATCTAACATATATCTTAACCAATTAAAATCTTAACCAATTTGAACTAATCTAAATAAAATATGAACTTTAATGTATCTCAAATTTAACAAAATATTTGGATCAAATAAAAAGTATCTAATAATTATACATACAAAATCTTTCACAAAGAGATAATTCAATAAAATCTTAATAATTTTATTTATGAAATCTTCTTTTAGTATAATAAAAAAATAATTTTTCTCACTATCATGTTCAATATATCTTTATCTCGTTATGAATGTTTAATACTAATTATTTGTATTATCTTTATTCATCCCGTGCAATGCATAGGACGGTATTATAGTATTATAGTATTTATCCATTCGCTTTTAAGCGCAGCAAACCGCGACAAAGCATTTCGATGGCAAATGGTATGACGGGATATTATTATCATTCAAACAATTTAATGGATAATGAAGTAATTTCATTATATTTAAACTAACAGGATCTCATCCAATTAATTTTTTACCTTTGATTATGAATTGAACCTTCGAGATTAAATCTTGACGATATTAAATTTAACAAAATTATTTGATTGACGATATTAAATTTAACAAAATTATCTGAGCAATCATATCTATAATCTTATCATCACTCCAATTAAATATAAATTTTAGGGTGATTTATCCAAAACTACACGTGGATGAAAATAATTCTAAAAACTACACAATGAAACATAATTCCTAAAACATATTAAATTTGAAATAATATATTCAAATCCACATCTTCTTCATCTCATACCCATCCACACATCCACCCCAACTTCCATCATCACTACCACCTCACTGAAACGTTGTCGGGATTCGAGTACCTCGTCAGAGATGTCCCCGGAGTCGTCGGAGACCTCGTTGAAATCTGACCACATCGCCGGAGACGTCGTCGGAATCCGATCACTTTGCTGGAAGAGAGCGTCACTTAACTTAGACGCTCTATTTCAAAATAGAGCGTCTGAAGAAAAAAACAGAGCTTCTGAAGGAAAAAAACAGAGCGCCTAAAAGGAAAAAAATATTCCTATTCACACATACTCCACTATAAAAATTGTTTAACATTTACAACACAAAATTGTTTAACATTTGATCAACATTTTTTCTTTCAGACATTTCGTCGAAAACCTTGCTTACATCCCTCACCGTCCACATTTCGCATATAAATCCAAGAGCAACCCGAATATAAACTCGATTACGAGGTCCGAGATAAAGTTCTTAGGGTTGAAAACCCAATGACCATTTATTCTCCTGCAACGACTTGTTCTACTGCAAAGATAAGATGATGAGGAAGTGGAGGAATTCAGAGAGAATGGATTAACGAGAGAGAGAGGATGTCAAGGGGAAGGATGAGAGCTGATGAAAGTGTTGATATGATACCTTTGAGTTGCGGTTTGGATTCAACATTTTTGGGGTTTTGCACGAGGACGAAAACAGGACTGTCCGATAGGATGATAAAAATGAATTGGGATAATTAAGAAAGAAGAATGAGATCAACAATAATTACGTTGATTGATGATAGTATGTCGAATTTTGTACGAGATCGGCGACGACTGAGTGAGAGTATGGTGGCGCGGTAATGATGGAGGAAGATGAGATTGTGGGAGGAGGAGAGAGAAACGTTGAAATTGTATATTTTGGAAATTAAAATCTCGCATTGATGTTTTTGGAATTAATTTTTCAAAATTGTATGTTTGGATAATTTTCTATAAATTTTATATCTCAAATCTAACAAAAATATATTAGGATCAAATGAAAAAATATACATATATACGAAATATTTCACAAAGAAATACGATAATTAAGTAATTACAAATAATCTTTCATATCAGGATATTATATTTTTTTTCACAATATAATAATTATTTTTTTATTCTCATACATTAATACAGATGGACGAGTTTTCTATTTTATTTTATAAGTCATGTTTTATACTAGATTTTTCAATCTAATAATCAAGATGGAAGACTAATATAAACAACGCAGGCAAATTATAATACTTAAATCAATTTATCGAAAAAAAAAATGAGCAAGCAAATTATCAAGTTTAATCTAATCTAATATGTCTAATCTGATCTAATCTAGAATGAGGATAGCATATCGTATTATCTATTCTATTTTAACAATAAAATGATAAACGGTAAGATAGAACATTATTGTCATTTTAAAAAGATGTCATTTACAAAAATCAAAATTGGGAAAATTCTCAAAAATACAAAAAACACAAACTATTTCCCAACACACACAAACTGAGAAAATATTTCACATCAGGTACAAGTTTTCGTTATCTCAAATTAAAACAACCAAACCCCACCACCAACAAATATCAAATTCAAAATCTTGAAACCAAAAAATACAAATCCGCAACAAAACTCCCAACATTCATCTGCGAAATCAACAACCAAATTCAAATCCACAGCCCAATCCAAATTCAAAACAAGCATCAACTTCGATTCATCAAAAGGCATTGAAGAGACGCACTGTATTAATCATCAAATTAAAACGTAACAGGTGAAATTTTAATCTAGGGTTTGTTCTTCAAATTTGATTAAAAAAACTGAATTCAATTGATATATGCATCAACAAATGCATCAATTTTCAATCGATATAATTCAAAATTCCTATAATCGAATTATTAATATTTGAAAAACAGTGCGGCTTTGGAACAAAAACAGTGCGTCATGTCCAAACCTAAAATCTAGAATGTGGTCACACCCTAAAATCAATTTTTCATGTCATCCTAATTCATAATATATTGTAAAGAATTATAATTATCAATATTTCATTAAGGCGTATTGTTTTGTATTATTGAATAATGATTGAGGATCAATGATCCTTATTGACAAGATGCACTATGTAATAATCAACTACAATAAACATTAATATCCTAACACGAACTGTTGTTTAGTTGTAAAATAATGGGGTGCACTGTTTCATATCAAAAAGACGCACTATTTCATAATATAACAAATGACGCACTGTTTCAAAAGATAAAGACGCATTGTTTGTTTTTTTAACAATGACGCATTGTCTCAAAACACAAATGCGCATGTTATATTATTTAACAAAGGCGCATTGTGTCAAATCACAAAGGCGTATTGTTTATTTATTTTACAATGCTGCGTTATTTGATTCTTAATATGTTTGTTTTCCTTATTTATAAAATGAAACTGGAAAAATGACATAATACAGAAGCAACTTGATAGCGCTCATCGAGATTTTGAAAAAGGAACCACAATTTCAATGCACAGAAGATCACAAAGTACACCTAAGGAGAACGTCGTTTTGGAAATTATTTGACGCTATTCTCAAAGGGAATATTACTACATCCGTTTGCAAAAAAAAATGACAAATCATTCGAGAGGTTGTATTGAACTACAACGAAGGAGATAATTCATTCACTTTCGGAGACAATGAATTCAACATAGCGTTGTTGGATATCAAACTCATATTCGAAATTGTTAACGGGAAGGCTGAAATAAGTGATGAGAACTCGAAAACAATCAATCCAAGTGAGTTCCTCGACAGAAGATTCCCAATAGAACGTAAACTAGGAAAGAAAAATTCTTGAGAATTGACGACATCCAAACTGCGGGAAGCAGTTATCGAAGCATCAACGGGTCAACAGCAGCATGACTATGAGGACATCGCGAGATTGCTAGTGTTATATGTCATGAACACGCTCTTCCTCTGCACATCGAAGGCATCGACGAAGTGGGTTTATGCAAACTACGTGGCTGAAATGAACAAAATGTGTGACTTCAACTGGACATCGTACATCTACAATAAATTGAAGAAATCGCTCAATGATAATATCAACGACAAGGTGTACAAGCCCAAATCAATAAATGGATGCCTACTAACGATTCTGGTAAACATGCTATACTTCGACATTGTTTATTTTGATAAAGATGCAAAGAATTTATCCATAGTATTATTTTTTTTATAAGACGCACTGTTTATTTTATAAAGACGCATTGTTTCATTTGATTGAGGCGCACTGGTTCATTTCATGAAGGCGCACTGTTTTATTTCATGAAACGGTCGACACTGTTTTATTTCATTAAGGCGCACTATTTCTTTTCATGAAGACGCACTGTTTCATTTTATGAAGGCGTTGTTTCTTTTGATAAAGGCGCACTGTTTAGAAATGTATAATGATTTTGAAGTAAGGCGCACTCTTTATAATATAAAAGATGCATTATTTTAATATGCAAAGTTATTTTTACTTCAGACGTACTGTTTCTACACCTAAGGCTCACTATTTGATGTTAATTGCATATATTCATGAAAAATTCATTTCTCTAATTCAATTTATTTTTTCAAAAAAATTACAGTATTGGTTCTTGGAGAGAACTTTGGTTGCTGAAAAAAAAAATCATCATCTGAGATCATTTCACGATCGGTAAGGTGGCGTTTCAACGATCTTCTAATAAGTCTAGGTGCAGCTATTGTACGATTTAAAGATGAGAAGGTAACTTTTCTTCTTGTAAACATAAGAGATTGTTTTTTATTTTATTCTTAAAATGTATAAGCTAACAAACCTTTTTTTTCCCCCTTTAATAATTTGACTACATACCTCACACTAGAATCATTGCAACCATCCCTTTTTGAGTGACAAGTATACATGATGGAATTGCTAGCACTGGAATGGCACCAACAAGATGATGACAACGACAATGTCGATGACTACGAATTTATGGCCAAATGCATATATGTCAAAACAAGCAGTGCAACAGAGACAAACCATGAGATGCCATCTAATGATATATTGACATAATATATGGACCAAAAAACTTGTCATTACTACAAACCATGAAGAACAAGCTTTAGGATGTCAGATTTAAAAATGTTATGCTCACTAAAATCAAAGAAACGTTGGCAGAGAATCAAATACTAAAGAATAAGGTAACATATTTCAAGCATATTTTATATTTGGTTGTCAATTTCCATTTTTTTTTTATGATTATATTAATGATGTCTGTGAAAAATTATATAAGGTTGACGAGGCGATAAGACAGACGGAGATGCAACTGACGAATCATCAAAAAACAATTGGCGAATTGTTATCAGAGAAAGACAAAGTATGCACTTTTTTTTTCTCCGAAAAACCACAATGTTGATTTGTTAACTGACGCACAGTTTGTACTACATAAGGCGCACTGTTTGTCTAAAATTGGTGCACTGTTTGTCTAATACTGGTGCACCTTTTCTTTTAAAAAGGCACCCTATTTCTTTTAAACTGACAAAATGTTTGACCTTTTATGTGTTTTGATGGTCATTTCATTGGAGATTGAATTGACTGCGAAAAAGTTAGAGCTGGAGACACTAAGGGAATTAGCAAAAGAGAAAGCGAAAGAAGTGGCATCGGATTCAAATGTATTGAATCGAAGACTTGCTGAAACAAATACAACAACTACAACAAGAAACCCAAATGTACAACTCCAAGCTTACCTTCGAAACGCAAGCTAGAGAACGAGTGAAAGAGGAGATGACTCGTGCGACGGAGCTGATGATAAAAGGGGTTGAGCAGCGAGAAAAAATCGAAAAGAATCTGCTTCAGAAGGACGAGGAAATCAAGAAACTACGAAATGAATTGGACAAGGAAAGACAAACAGTGGCGCAGTACAAGACATTGTTGTTCGACAACAACTTTGCTGTCAAGGAAGAAAAGAAGGAAGATGATGACGGCATAATGCAAATCAATAGCGGAGATAAACTATTACAGTTCGACAATGACGAAGAGGTTGGTCAAAACCAAACAAAAAAGAAGAAAAACAGGACGTACTTCAGGATCAATGGTGAAGGAGATTTAAAAAGGAGGACCAAGAGGTAAAAAAAAAAAAGAATCAACGACTACACCTGTGGTTCCTCGAAGAAGGTGAAGAAGGATGCTCTCGAACTCACTCAGTACATGACCGATGCTGCAAGGGAAAAATACGAAAGGATGGCCGAAGAAGTACCCATGTAAGTATTCTTATAATTTCTCAAACAATGTGACTGTTTTGATTCAAACAAGGCGCTTGATATATTTCAAACAATGCGTCTGTTTTGATTCAAATAGGCCGCCTAGTCTATTTTAGACGGTGCGCCTGTTATGATTCAAATAAGGCGCCTGGTATATTTTGAACAGTGCGCTTGACTATTTTCATTTATAGTGCGTCCTTCATAAAAATGAATAACAAAATAATATATTGATCCTAAAGAGAAAGGTTCTTTTTGATACTCACCTATCTTGTGATGAAAATTAAAAGTGCCATCTATATGCAACATCTACATTCAATTGTGAACGATGGAGCATTGACGAACCATGCCATATCGAGCTTTTGTACGTAGATATTGGAAGAAGCACAATTAAAAGAGCAGATAGCACTATATAGTACGAAATATTGGGTGAGAAATTACTGTCAAATACCTATCTCAAATACCTTTACTCCTTACATTTCAATAGCAAATTCAACAAAACAAAAACTGATATTGGATTATGTAATGTGATGTAGCAAGATGTTTGAAAAGAGAAATCGCGGCAAAAAATACAATCATGAAGCCAATGAAGGAAAATAATCAACGACGATGGCATTTCTTCCCAATAAACTCATCCGGGGGAGCAAAGAGCGGGATTGCATACCATTGGACGTTATTGGTGTTCGACAATGAAGAAAACACGTGGACCCATCATAACTCATAAAAACAAAAACCTGCTTATGCAAGGGATGCCGAGAAAATCATAAGAAACAAATATTAATTGACAGATGCTATTGATATTGTAAAATGAAGCACTATAATGTCAACTAATTAATTTCGATGCATTGTTGAATGTGCAGAAAGAATATGTGGAAGAGTTCAACAAGGAAATAACAAGGAAACAACAGGGCACACAAATCGTTGAAGAAGAAAGCGAGAAGTACAACATGCAATTGAACATCAATAAGAAGGCTTTAACTCAACACAATCTAGATTGTGGAGTGCATGTATGCTAATGGATAGATCTCCTTGCAAATGGACAACCGATTCTAGAGCATTCTACCCTGAAACAAATGCGACGATACAGAGAAAAAATGGCTGAGACATTGATTTCACGATATGAGTTCAAAGAGGTTGCAGTAGAGGAGGAGGATGATGAAGAAAAAGATGAAAACATATTCGACTGATGTATATTTTGACGATTTGTACTAAAAATATATTTTGAATGAAATTAAAAATTTAATTGATTGTCTGTATCTCTAATATCATATTTTCTTAACACTTTCTCATTAAAATGACAAGGCATTCTGTTTTAGTTCTTAAGGCACACTGTTTAAGTCAAATAGGACGCTAAGCTTATTGAAACAGTGCGCCTTGTGTTGCCTTTTTCTTTTTTTAAGAAAAAGGAATAAAGCATAATGAATGAATGAATACAAAATAAGCCAAACAGTAGTAGACGAATAGAAATAAGAATACTATCGACAAACAAAAAACAACACACTTGGTTTTGTTAACGTAATCAAAGTACTCAGGCGTCCTGTTTACA
>JAOYUI010367638.1:0-11097 GCA_036250245.1 Drosera tokaiensis
TCTGATTGAGGTGATTTAAGTCGCATTTGAAAGCTGAAACAGAGCTCTATAACTTTTGCTCTTTAGTGGAGGCTTGGTTCGGTCCGGAGCACCCTTGAAATCGAGCATCTTCAGTGCAGCCAACCGAGTGGCAGCCACCCCAGTCACGTGGCAGGCGGATTTTCCTCGACAAAACATCACAAGCCATGCTGAGCATGTGGCAGACGGGTTCTCCTCGACGAAACATCGCAATACCCAAAAATTTTCCCGGGCACGTGGCAGACGGGTTTTTCCTCGACAAGGCAAAACATCACAAAACCCCTTTCCTAAGACCGGTCTCATGAAAAGGGTTTTTCCTCGACAAAGAAAAACGTCCCAAAACCCCTTTCCTAAGACTAGTCTCAAGAAAAGGGGTTTTTCCTCGAAAAAATGTCAAAAGATCATATTGTCCTTACTATTTGGCTTTTCCTTATAGAAGCTCGAGCGGTAAAACGGTAATTTCATAATTTCCTCCTCCAGCCTCTATAAATGTGGGCCTACCATTCTCCTAAAATGGACAATTAATTCCAACGCAAGAACTCTTCTTCTCCCTTGATCAAGGTTTTTCCTCGAAAAAACACCAAAAGACCATATTGTACTTACTATTTGGCTTTTCCTTATAGAAACTCGAGGGGTAAAACGGTAATTTCATAATTACCTCCTCCAACCTCTATAAATAGGGGCCTATACTCCTCCTAGAAAGGACAATTAATCCCAAGGCAAGAAATCTTCTTCTCCCTTGATCAATTACTCTCTTTACTCCGCAAAAGCGACAAACTGACTTGTGCGTCAGAGGGGCTTCCCCGGGGATAAAACTTTGGAACCCTGTTATGATTTTTTTTCCGAGCGTGTGCAGAAAACGTCAAAAAGAACCAATTGGCGACGAGGTGGAAACCTACGTTTTCATGAGCATCTACCACATCATCACTTTCAAAAAAAGGTGATAACATGGTGCCATCCGTGGGAAACGACACGAAAAATCACGTCTTCTTGCACCTTGAGAAACACTGACGCTAGGAAAAATATTGTGGGCTAAACTAGCCAACTGCCTTCCATGCAAGGTGAAGTTCCCCTAATATCGCCTCCGAAAAATGAGCGGATTCTCAAAGGGTCCCCACAACCCTTCCAAGAGGTGCTCCTCCTTGTGGGTACGGCGCAACCATCTCTTCATCCTCCAGAGGGATCCCTACCTAAACACGGGAGTGGAGCTTTCGCCAACCAGAATAATCTTTCGACGACTCAGGGTCCTCCAACAGTTTCGAAAGGAGGACCTCCCACCAAAGAAGAGTTCTGCCAGTTCGCCGAGATGATCATGAGTGGTCTCTTGCAGCTGGCCAGAACCACACAATCTGCGACAAGGATCGCTACGGGAACACCCCCTATGGTCGCTCCCAATGGTCCACAGCTATATCCCTCGGGATATCCACTGCTGCACCCTATGATTGGTTCACGAGCCGTCATCGTTGGAACGTCTGCTGAGCCTTTCCAGGACATGATGTTTGCAAATTGGCTGGGCCACCTGAAGGGGTATATGCAGCCCGCCATGCCATGGATGCCGTCCGTCATACCAAGTCCCATTCCTCAACCAGTCAGACATGTGGCTGGGAGTCGGTGGGCAGAGCCAAGAAGAAGTTCACGCAGGAGTCCAAGCAGAATAGCTGCTGCACCGACGAATGCTCCCAAGGCAACGTCGCCTCCTCAAACAGATTCGAACTACTATGATAGAAACTTTGAAGATAATAGTGATCAGTCTTCTAAGACTGATAATGAGCAACAACTTTCTTGACCTTATTCAAAGGAAATACAAAGGTGCGATAGACCCAGAAGACGCGAACGAGCCACGTGGCTATTCAGCCAAGAGATAAGAGGAGGCACTACTCAAGCAAGATTCGAGTGCTGCCTCTTGACACATATGATGGCACAAGCAATCCGTAAGATCACCTAAACCATTACGAGACCCGTATGTCACTGCAAAAACTTCTCGGATAACATCATGTGCAGGGCCTTCCCTGGAACATTCAAAGGGGTCGCCAGGAGATGGTTCCACCGACTATCGCCCAACTCAATCTCAAGCTTTGAGGAGTTCGGTGAAAAGTTTTTGGCACAGTTTGCCAGCTCAACCATCTTTACCAAAACCGCCCCCAATCTATTCGAAGTGAAACAAAGGCACAGCGAGACACTGAGAGACATCATGGCCCGTTTCAGTAAGGCCTATGTGGAGATTCCTGGATTGGGGAAAGATGTGGCAACCGCTGCAATCATGGCTGAACTTTTTCCCGGCCTCTTCCGTGATGACCTCTGCACGAGGATGTCTTGGACTTTTGACAAGCTCTTAAATCGTGCCAAGAGGTACATGGCACCGGAGACCTCAACAGTCATCACTGCAAAGACTATGATCATGAACGGTCCTCCACCAAAATGACCAGCGGCTCGGAAAGAACAAGCCGGATGTTAGCCCAGCTTAGCCTCATGTCAAATCGGAGGTCAAACGGGTATAAAAAGGCTTGAACGGGACGTCAAGCGGGTGCAGAGTAAAATAGGCCACCATAAAGCGGCCCAAAAGGCCACCCAAATAGGGCCGTGCTATGGGAGCCAAAACAGCGCAGGAGAGCCGGCCTCCTTGGTCTTCTATATAAAAACATTATCACTTCCAACCTTTGGGAGATCATATGTATATTTGTCCAAGTATTGGTGGATTTTTTGCTTGTTTTGGGGCATTCCAATCATCAAAGAAGGTAGAAAAATATCAAGGAAGATTGAAGATCATTAATCATCATCTTATGTAAGGAAGATCATCTTTGGTTTAACTTTTTTGTCATTTTTTTTGAGACATTGATGATTATCGCATGTATGCACATCAAGTGTTTGATAATTTGTCTTTGCCTCCAAATCATGAGTTAAATCCTCGATTAGGGACGTGATGTAGTTTGAATAGCGTTTCGATCATTTCCATGCCCTTAATTTAGTTGTTCATGCGTTGTTATGGTTGTGTGTTGGTTGTTGAACTTAGAGCTTCGCTTGATTGATCACCTTTTGTTGATCTTGTCGTTTGCATCAATTCCGAGAGGATAGGTGTAAACGTGACCTAGGCAACCCTCACGTAGAGTTGAATGTAAGGTTGAGAGATCGCTTGCTCTCGTAGTTGTTTAAGAGGAACCATCATGTGCAACACTCACTAGTTACATTAACCTCTTGTAGAGATTCGGTGACGCCTAAAGAGATTTACCTTAGATTTCGAGAGGGATTAAGATATAGCTTAGAGATTCTCGACTAAAAACCTAAACATCTAAAGAACAATTAGATTAGAATAAACGAAATGATCATATGCTGGGATAACGAACTCACGACCCTATCGTCACTTTCATATCACTCAAAGTTTAGCTTAACGCATAGCTTAGTTTAGCATTTTCATAGCTTCATTAGCTTAAGCCTATAGTCGGTTACTTTATTTTGACCCATTTAGGACTACATTCGTCGATCGTTAGAGGCTTAGTTCCTCGTGGGATGATACTCTTACTCTCATCTTATTACTTGATAAGCGACACGTGCACTTGCATATTGCGAATTAATAAACACTTAATAGGTTTGAACCTTATTATTGCCATTTGTTTCTGCGTGGATGGGGGTGCACGGATCTGATTTACTCAAAGTGATCTGATGAGGCTATTAGGGTAAGAGTTTTGTGGTGTTTCGTATTATGTGGAGTTTTCAGAGGAGTTTTGAGAGGAATGATCTGATGAGACTGTGATGTGGTTCGTGGTGGGAGTGAGGGGAAGTTGAGGGAAGGTGATGGAAATGGTATCGACAAGTGCGACGAGGGAGGCAAAGCGTTTTGGAGACGAGGAGGTAGCGGGCGAGGGAGGTCGAGTTGAGGAATATGAACAGGATTAAGAGCACGATCGGGTCCGAAAGCAAGTCGTAGTAATCTGGTCGGAGATGAAGTGTTCGTCATTTAGTGATGGTTGAGATAAGGCACCACCATTGTTGGTTGATCAAGAAGATTGTCGAGTTATGCTATTTGTGTGGTTAGGTATCTCATGTATGAATGGAATTTCAAAGAGCTGTTTTTATGCTCATGGGGTTATTCATACACCTTTTCTTTCTATGTCGGTAGTAGACGTTTTATGGGAGTTTACACAATGTTAATCGTAGATCAACACAATGTTCAGTCACTGCCCCAACCGGTCAACGATCTCTGTCGACTGCCCGACCACTTTGATCTTATCATCGATCACGATTGCATCATTCTGGTAAACTCTAGTGTGGGAGCCTATAGTGACAATGACGACATTGTAGAGTACTGTTTTCGAGGGGGTCGAGTCGTCTTTGTAGTTCGAACTGGTTATTATGCAATTTCAAACACGTGTGCGAGCAATTCACATGTAAATAATTTGCAGTTCATTTGTAGTAATTTGAAGGTCACATCTATTAATATGTAGTTACTAAGCAGTTTTATTTAGTTCACATGTTAAACAATATATAGTTCACATGTAAACAATTTGCAGTTTTTCAAAAAATGGCTCGATGATATACATCTCATAACGTGTAATTCTCTGAGTATTTTAATTAGTTCACATTTAATAGTATGGACTAAAAATGTTCATGCTGGTACCGTTTATAATATATAGACTACTGTTGTTCTTGTTTGTGATGTTGTAATGCATGGACTGAAATTGTTTCCAGTACTTACACAGTTCATCATAAATTAGTTTACACAGTCAAATAATGTAATTGTCTTGTTGAACGGAGACAATTCTCACAGACAACTGAATCAATTTACTCATTCGAGGGAGGCATTTCCCAGATCCAAAATAATACAACTCATCAATAAAAAAGATAGTTTATATTTCGTAATTTACATTTAACAACCAATACATATCTATTACTCACTCATTGATTGTTATTCTTATTTAAATCATCAAATTGTTATATATTTATGATGCTTACAATTCATGTAATGGTTTTAGATCATAATCTGATTTTGAAATTCATGAATATGTGCGGTTCATATTGATCCCATTGCACCTCATATATATGATATGGTTGTCTACGCTTCCATAATGCACGGTTCATATTGATAATATTTCCGATGAAAATCCACAATGTTAGAATTAGTGTTTTAAATGGCATAATGTTGAATTAAGATCAACCTTTATTATATATATAACTATATCTCATACATATTGGCATCAACCTAATTTGAATAGTATCGGAAAGAAGTGATTAAACAAGGTACATTAGTTGTGATGCATAACTTTGTCTCAACATGAAGCAAATCAACTATGAAGAATGTAAAGTCTTTACTTAGACCAAACAATTTTATGAACTTTGACCTCCACTAATGATTTGACTTCAATGAAACAATGTAATGTTTTAATTTCTTAAAATGATATTCAAGTTTGAATATTGAAGTTCATGCTTTGTTTAATTATGTTTGCACTCTTATTGCCGTATCATCATTCACATAAGAAAAAAAAACTGTCCAATTATTTCAAGAGTAACAGTTCACATAACCATAAATAACATTTCACACCGCCATAAATAACAGTTCACATAACAAAAAGAAAAATTTTTGTTGGGAAATTGATGTTTTGATGATGCAAACTATATGTAGTTAGATGTTGTATAGAACATAGCTTCATACATGTATACGATACAATCTGTATAGACAGGTCTGATGAGGACATTACGTTAAGTCTAAGGAACCAAAAGATGATGCCCAGTCAGAGTAGCCAATACGACAGTAGCCAAGTCTGAGGAACCATAGACAAGTCTGAGGATCCTTAGACAAAAGCTAAGTCTGAGGAACAAATGGTGAGACTAAGTCTGAGGGACCAAAGACTAAAGAAATTCTGAAGACAATAGGTTTTTAATCAGATATGAAAGACAGGTATCACGGAAGTTTGAAGGATAGCAAACACAAGTCTGAAGGAAAGATAAAGGCAAGTCTGAAGGCAAGCTGATTGCAATCCTAAACGATAGTTGATCGCAAGTTAGAGAAGCTAAGACCAACGCAAGCCTGAAGGAGAATGCATAGTCAAGTCTGAAGCTGTAAGTTTGAAGGAGAATGCATAGCCAACTCTGAAGCTATAAGTTTAAAGGGGAATGCATGCTCAGAATTGGGTACATGAAGAAGTCAGACTTAGATAAAGAAACACTATCAGATCTATGAAGATTCAGAGTTATGAAGACTCAAATTTGTGAAGACTTAGAGTTGTAAAGATTCAGATTTGTGGAGACTCAGAGTTGTGAAGACTCAGATTCAGAAGGCCAAAAGCTCAAACCTACAGACTGGGTCCACACCTGCAGTGATGTGACAGACCTGCTAGACAAGACAAACTGGCACGCAGATTCTCAGGGATTTGCTCAAACACACTTAGTCACATCAAGATGTAGAGTTTCAATTAAGCAGATACACTTTTCCTATGGGCAGATTTTTGAGTCGATACTTCATAAATCAATAGTACAGATTCGGAATGGCTATATCCAACGGTTAGTATTTGAATCCAGATAGAAGGTACTGATGAAAAATTGAATTTTGAGAACTCAGATCTAAAAAGCCATCTTCTCTCTCTAACAGCAAGAAGAACATACTCTGTTTTACAAGCAATATCAAGTTGCTCTGCTGTCAAGCTGAAAAGAGGATCAGCTGATCCAACCCTGTTTGATTTGTTCAAACTGCTTTGTGCAACCCAATTTTTGAAACCTGCTCTATGCAATCGGCCTGCTTTGTGCAACTGGTCTGCTATGTGCAATTGCTTCGTGCAAAACTCTCAGCTTTGTGCAAAGGGAGTTTTGAGGCTTTGTCTTTGTGAGAGAGAACCTCAGGAGTTTTGTTTGCTTTGTGCAATCAGTATCAGCTAGCTTTGTGCAGAAGCTGTGTAAAATTGTTACTATTGTAAGGTGTATTGACAATAGTGGATACCTCCTCAAACCCCAAGGATAAGAGTGGACGTAGCGGATTACACCACCGTAAACCACTATAAAACATTTGTGTCATTTCATTAACTGCTAGATTACTGCATTGATATACACAAAGATAACTCTTGAACTTATTAATCTTATAATTCCGTTGTGCATAAAAAGAGTTAGAAAAATCTTATAAGCTCATTCACCCCCCCTCCCCTCTGAGCTTATACTCAACGACAGGGGACCAACAAGTGGTATCAGAGAGATGACTCTAAATCTAGTGAGATCCATCCCCACACGTTTCAAAGCACTCTTTATTATCTTGTTATACAATGGAATCATCTACTTTCGTCAGTCGTATCCCTATGTTTTCTATTGACCAATAAAATGAATGGAAAAAAACGTATGCAGGCACATCTAGCTGCAACACACGAAGATATGATGGAGGTCGTCCAGAATGGCCCTATGTATATAGTGATAGCCAACCCAGATCCAAAGACTGTTGAAGATGTCCCACTAGTACCAAAGCCAAGACCTCTGTGGACAATAGAGGAGAAGAAGAGATATAATAATGAAGACACTTGACAGCTCAATGTTCATAAAAATTGAAGATTGCGAGACTGCCAAGGACATATGGGACACACTTAAAATAGTGTGTGAAGGAACATCCGCCATCAAGACAAACAAGCTTATCAGTTGCCATTCAGAAGTTTGAAACCTTCAAACTAAAAGATGGTGAATCCATTGACGAGATGGAAAACAGATTCATGCTAATTATCAATGAATTCGCAATGTTGGGAAAATCTTACTCTCAGCAAGAAGTGTGCGTCAAGATATTGAAGAGTTTTTCATCAGAATGGAAGATCAAGACAATAGTAATGCAAGACACAAGAAATCTTGCATCAACATCAAATTTTGAACTATTCTCAGATGTGAAGGCAAATGAGTTTGAACTAATTGAGGAGAAGAAAACTACAAAAGCTTGCAGTCAAGTCAGTGCAACTTTTGTCACTCCTGAGAAAGGAAAGCAGGAGATTGATCAGATAACGAAGCATATGGCCTTGCTCCTAAAGAAATTCAACAAGATGTCTTCCAAATGGACGATCAAGGTATAGACCTTGATCAAGATAACTCATCAAGAACAAAGTCGATATGCTATAATTGCAGGAGACCTTGACACTTTATGGCAGACTGCCCGCTTCCAAGAGCTCAAAAGTATATAGAAGAGGAAAGGAAGCAAAGGAAAGCAGAAAAGGAGAAGAAGTTAAAAATGCTGATGGCTGAAAAGGAGTTGGAAAGCTCTAGCAGCTCAAGTAATGATGAATCAACTTCTTTTGAGACGGTTGCTGAAAATCTCACATGCTGCATGACAAATAGTAATGAGAGTGATGAGGTAAGTTCTAATTCTAGCTCCTCATATTCTAGTACTAGTCCAATCCCTCAGATTATAGATGAAGAAACAACTGAAATGATTAAAAACTTGATAAAAGAATGCGAATCTATGCAAGAAAGATTCACTCAACTAGCTGCTGAAAATGAAAACTTGAACTCTGAGAATAAAAATCTTAAAAATGAAAACAATAGATTAAAAAGGAATTTAGATGCTAGCTTGAGAACTTCTGCATATGAGGAACTAAAGCAAAATATAGGAAGAAGTGGCTTAGGTCTTTTTGGTTAATCAAACTCTGATCAAAACAAGTCCACTACTAAGACTATACCTGTAAATAATGTAAAAACTAAAAGTGTTTTGAAATCGGTTAATAAATCAAATTCTGAGGTAATAGAAATTATGAATTTAGAAGACAACACAAAATCTGGTAAGGCAAGAAAAACCTTATCCAGACCAAACACTAGGAATGTAAACAAGACTATAAACAAAAATAAGAGAAAATCATTTGCAAAAGGAGCTGGCAGATTATTTCCCTCAGACAATGATTGGGAAATAGGTAATGCTCTTGTTAAGAAAAATTTGTATGAAAATAAAAACTATACTGCTCAAAACAACAGATCTAGGAACCAAAGGTACAGACCTAGATCACAATCATACTACACTAGTAAGAATTTGAAAAGAAACAAAAATTCTGAGTATAGACCAACCAAACAAGTGTACAGACCTGTAAGGCAACCGTACACACCTAGGGAACAAGATAGATATAGAGCACCATACTATTCTACTGTATTTTATGACTATTTTAGGTTTAATCCACCTAGAAGAAGACCGTTTAACTATATGTTGGTAGGTGACTACCGATATGCTAACAATCAAGGACCCAATAGATTTTGGATACCTAAATATTACTGATCTTTTTTGCAGGATGTCTGGTACATGGACAGTTGATGTTCTAGACATATGACCGGAAATAAACACTGTTTACAAACTTATTAGAAGAGGAAGGGGCCCAAGGTAGTTTTTGGAGGTGATGACAAGCCTGACAAAACTAAAGGAGTGGGCAACCTTCACAAGAAACGGCTAATAATTACAGAAGTTGCTTATGTGAAAGGGCTGGAATACAACTTGCTGAGTACAAGCCCGCTTTGTGACAAAGGCTACTCAGTGGAGTTGAACAAACACTTCTGTAAGGTGAAGGATCAAGACACGGGAAAATCAGTGCTGATAGGAATAAGGCAGGACAACAATTTGTATGCTATTGATTGAAACTCAACTGGAGATCAAGTATGTTTAATAGCCAAGACAAACTCAGAAATTAATTGGCTGTGGTATAGAAGGATGAGTCACCTCAACTTCAAGGCAATAGATAAGTTAGCAAGGAAGCAACTTGTCACTGGACTGCTAGAAACGATATACAAGAAAGAGGGAATCTATAATTCATGTCAAAAAGGAAAGCAAGTCAAAGCTTCCTTCAAGCAAACTGGTGGGTTAACTTCAAAAAGAATTCTGGAGCTGAAACAATGGCAAAGAGCAGCTGAAACATATTTGGAAGCAGATGCTTCATCCGAAACAATGGCAAAGAGTAGCTGAAAGCCTTCGAAATAAGATGGATGAGAATGAAATTATTGTAAGAAATAAAGCAAGGCTGGTTGCTAAAGGTTATTCCCAAGCAGAGGGGATAGACTATGATGAAACATTTGAACCAGTAGCAAGGCTGGAAGCAATCAGACTGTTCTTGGCGTATGCAGCTCACAAGAACTTCAGAGTGTATCAAATGGATGTTAAAAGTGCATTCCTGAATGGAGAGCTAGCAGAAAAAGTCTACATAGAGCAACCACAAGGATTTGAGGTGAAGGATGAAGAAAATAAAGTCTACAAACTAAAGAAGGCTCCGTATGAGTTGAAGCAAGCACCTAGAGCCTGGTATGAAACCTTGTCTCAATTTCTGATTAATCATGGCTTCAAGAAGGGTGTTGTTGACAAGACCTTATTTAGAATTCAAGATAGTACAGATTTACTGCTTGTTAAGATTATGTTGATGACGTCATTTTGGATCTGAAAATGAGAAGCTGTGTAAGAGATTCCCAGAATTGATGAAGAGTAAGTTTCAGATGAGCATGATGGGAGAAATGAACTTCTTCCTAGGACTTCAAGTGAAACAGCTGCCACAAGGGATCTTCATCAGCCAAAGCAAGTATACTAGAGAGTTGCTAAAGAAGTATGGAATGGAGACCAGTAAATCTTCACAAACTCCCATGAGCACATCAATAAGCTTGGACAAGGATGTCACTGGCAAAGACGTTGATCAAACAAAATACAGAGGTTTGATTGGCTCTCTTCTATACCTAACTGCTAGTAGACCTGACATATCATTTGCAGTTGGAGTATGTGCAAGATTTGAAGCAAGTCCAAAAGAAAGTCACCTAACAGCCAGCAAGAGAATCCTAAAATATCTCAAAAATACTTAGGAAGTTGGTATTTGGTATCCTAGAGAAGGTGGGTTCAAGATGATAGGTTACTCAGATGCAGACTACGTTGGTTGCAAGATTTACAGGAAAAGTACATCAGGTACTTGTCAGTTTGTAGAAAACAAGCTTATCTCATGGTTCAGCAAGAACCAAAACTCAATAGCAACCTCAACAACTAAAGCTGAATATGTAGCAGCTGGAAGCTGCTGTGCTCAGGTTCTGTGGATCAAACAATAATTAATGGATTATGGGATAGAAGAAAAAGAAATTCCCATATTGTGTGATAACACAAGTACAATTGCAATCACTCAA
>JAOYUI010368749.1:0-11092 GCA_036250245.1 Drosera tokaiensis
AACCAAATATAAGAATTGTCGAGGAACCACTTCTATCAAAAGTCAAAACTCATAGTACATGAACTTTAAGATATGGAATTATTCAACCAAAATCTGGAATTTTTTAGGTGATCAACAAATGTTCTTCCTTTCATACCACGTCCATAAATGTCCTTCTTGAACATGGCACGTAAACAATACACCATCCCATCTCACACTAAGTGCAAGGGAGGGGTCACAGAGTTTGATTCAGTCTGGCTTCAAAACCTGTACCAAATTCTCAACCGTACGGTAGAAGCTCAACTGTCAATACTTATATTGAAGCATCGAACACAGAAAAGGTACGATAACCTGACATCTAGTCCGTTGTATTCAATTCAATACATAAAGACACTTTTGGATTGGCTTACAACAATAAGCCACAAGCTACTATAACCCATTGCTGTTTCCCGATGCTCTGTGTCGAACCCCTGAACATATGGTTAGGAGGGAGGGCGGCCGCTACAATAACCAACCATCCCTTACCTAATCAAAATAAGCATTGTACAAAGACAGCTTATAACCACTTAAGCTAGAAACCAGTTTAAAACCGACACATAGGCTTAGCCGTCAACTCCACAAGAAACTCAACTCGGCCTTGCCGGAAACCCAAGAACACTATTTGGGATTCCATGAAATTCCCAAAAACCCACAAAGCTGAAGCATTAAAAATTTGAAGGGCGAAGCACAAAGCGATGCTAAAATCAAGAGAGATGGAGTGACTGACCAGGTGACGAAGGGAACCGAGACGAAGTCGAGAGAGTCACGGAATAGAAAAGTGATCGATGGAAGAGGAAAGAGGGTCTTTGAGAAGATGGATGACATGGGAATTGTGGGTGTGTCGGCGCCAGAGACCTGGCCGGAAATGGCGCCGGCGATCGGAGTTGGAGAGTGGCGTCCATGGGCGGAGACTGAGAGGAGGATAAGGTGCGATTGTGCGAATTTCATAGAGTACGAGACAGTGATAAAACGTTGTGATTATTCATTCATACATGCAACAATAATCACTCATATTTTTGTACAATGACGCATATGGATATGTACTTTTTCTTTGAAAAAAGGTAAAGTTATATTAACTAAGAAGAAAAAATTAAAAAAAAAAATCTGATTGGGTTCTTGTGGATATCTATACAAGATATTAATGAAATTCCAAACTCTATGATCCAACTCCAAGCTATAAGAGCTCATTCAAACCATTCCACAAGCTCTTTAACCCACATTATACAATTCGAAAAACAAGCAGGTATGCACATTACAAACCAAACATGAATTACAACTCAGGCCGCATATTGACATCAAAACATACATAAAACAACCTCAGCTCATGCTGGTCGCCATGATCTCGGAAGCTGAAGACGAAGCATTGCAGTCCTCTAGGCTAGACCACAAACTTCTACTGGCATCCTTCTCTCCCCTTTGAAGATCAGCATATTCCTGGTCATCCATAAAAGGTAAAACATAGACACAAGGACAGCCTTCCTGAATTTGGCTTTTCCAGATTTACCTTTTGTCATCTTGCACAACCATAACACCATATCATGCCAGGAACTAGGAACATTACACAGGTGCAGCCTCCTTAACATAGCTTTCCAAACTTCCTTAGCATACCTACAATCCATAAAAACATGATTACTTGTCTTCACGCCTTGGTTACATATTAAACATGCATCATCATTTAGTAATCCCCATCTAGACAATCTTTCCCTTGTTATCAATCTATCATGAATCATCGGTCATACATGAAATCCATGCCTAGGTTAGACCTCTTTGTTCCATGTCATTCTATGCCACTGAATCCTCGGCTCCTGCGGCAATAACTGACAATAGATCAATTGGATGACACATGCAGTACTACTACACCCATCCTGCCGCTGATAACTTAGACCCACTTCTATCGGTCTATCCCTTACTTTGAGTAGGTTCCTCCATATCCATGAGTTGGTCACAGTGGCATTGACCTGCCATATAGTGTTCTCCTTTATGTAATAGGCGTGAATCCACTTCACCCATAAGCTATTCTTCATAGTAGCCAAATGCCAAATGTGTTTACCCAGAATTGCAACATTTCAGAGTGACAATCTCTTGATCCCTAGTCCTCTAACATATTTAGACATACAAACTCTTTCCCAAGCAATATTATCTCTTTTACTACTTGTCTTTCCTTCTCATAAAAAAGCCCTACATGCAGTTTCTATGTCATCAATAACCCCTTTAAGAAATATGAAGATCTGCGCCCAATACTCAACAATACTTTGAAGTGTGTCACAAATCAGCTGCTTCCTCCCTGCATATGAAAGTTTTTTGGAGGACCAACACTCTATTCTTGTCATGATTCTTCACACCAAATGTAACGTCCTCAGCCAATCCTCGCTATCGAATCGTTACCTAAAATCGCTTTTCAGGCTCAAAATTGACCCCATAAACCAACGTTAGTTCTTTCAATGTGCTTTATCCTCACTCGCACACATCTTGGGAAAAATTTCGAGGATGTCACTCATCCCAGTACTACTCTACGTCAAGCATGTTTAATTGCGGAGTTTTAAAGTGATGGGCTATCAAAAAGGAAGGTGCAACTTATTTTTCGGTAGCTCATCACTTTACAACTCCTCAGTCAAGCGTGCTTGACGTGAAATAGTACTGGGATGGGTAATTACTTGGGAAGTTTTCCCAAGATGTGTGCGAGAGAGGATAAAACACACCGAAAGGAGTAGCGTTGGTCTGTGGGGTCATTTTTGAGCCTGAAAAACAATTTTACATAACGATCCAGTAGCGAGGATTGGCTGAGGGCATTGCGCCAAAGGTTGGAACTGGTTTTTAGATGTTATGCTATCAGAGAGAGGTACTCCTAAATACCTTACCGGCAAGACATCATGTTTACGTCCAAGGCATTCAACAATCATTACTACTTGAGTTTCAGTCACTCCTCCCATGTAGATCTGACTCTTCAAAGGATTAGCTCTTAGGTCACTTACTGCTTCAAACTCATTCAAGCACTGTTTAATGAGCTGCACTAATTCAACACTTGCTTTGAAAAAAATCATGAGATCATCAGCAAAAACATAGATCCATAATATTCGATTTTCGACACTTAGGATGGTACCTATAGGTTTTATTTGCAGCCATCTTCTTGAAAATTCTATTAAGGTACTCCATTGCTATTACAAAGAGGTAAGGAGAGATGAGATCTCATTGTCGAATACCACTTTCACCTCTAAAATACCCATATGTATAGTCATTTATACATAAGGAGTAAGAGGGGTTAATAACACACATCATTACATTCTCAATGAACTTAGCTGGGAAACCTAGCTCCTTTATCACCTGTTGCAGGAAATTCCAATCAAGGGTATCATAAGCATTCTGGATGTCTATTTTAATTAAGCATCGTGGGCTAATATACTTTCTGGAATACCCTTAAATGAGCTCATGACATAATATGATATTTTCTATGATGTTCCTCCCAACTACAAAGGCTGATTGTGCTTCATCTATAATAAACATCATCACCTCCTTCAGGCTATTAGTGAGCACTTTTGTCATGATTTTATACATTCAATTACAATTCGCTATAGTCCTTTATTCAGCCGGTGTTGAGGCTTTTTGATTTTTGGGAATAAGATGTAAAGCAGTAGAGTTAATCTGAGTAGAATCTACCTCTACTAAAGCATTCTTGTACTGCCAAAATAATCTTATCCCTAGTGATGTGCCGTGTTTTCCTAAAGAAACAAGAGTTATAGCCATCTGTTCCTGAAGCTTTGTCTTCTGAGATTGACCACAAAGTTGCCTTCACCTCTTCTGCAGTCACAAGTTTCATTAGGCCAGCTGCTTGTTCTTTTGTTAACTGAGGTCCCATCTTAATGATGTCAGGGTCTATACATTACGTCTCAATAGATCTGCCTGAAACATGGCAAAAGAACTTCTGCATTTCTCGTGCTATGAGATCGTCTTGATCCAGCTTCACACCTTGTTCATCATATAAACTAGTGATAATTGATCGAGCCCTCTTTGCTGCACAAACTGCGTGAAAGTACTTTGTGTTTGCATCCCCTTCTGCACTCCAAGTCACTTTACTTTGCTGTTTTAGATTAATGTACTCACATGTAAGAAGAGCCTTCATCTTAGATACCAGTTTTTTCTCTTGTATACATAAAGCAACAATCATGTTTTATTGCATGAGGCCTTGCAATGTCTCCAACTCTATTATGCACTTCATTACTCTCCCATGGATATCTCCATAATAAAGCTTATGTAAGGATCTCAAGTCCTTTTTCAACAACTATAGCTTCTTTGAGATCTTATACATGGCATATCCTATGATTTTCATGTTCCAGGTCCTTTTAATTATGCTATCAAAATCAGTATGCAAACTCCACATATTCGCAAATCTGAAGAAACCAGTACTGGTCGCTGGTCTGTGCTCATATATGGTTATTACACATGGTTAATGATAAGAAATTCCAGCTTGAAGAATTACAGCTTTCGTATTCTGGAATTTGACAAACCACAGTCCATTGGCCATAGCTCGATCCAACTTACATTGAGTCCACGACTCAATATCCTGCTTATTGTACCAAGTGAAAAACACCCCCTTCATTATGAGATCCCCCAAACCCAATGATTGTATACAATCCTTCATAGCGACGTAATCCCTTTTCCTATTGAGATACAGATAGACATTAAAATCACCAATGACCAACCAAGGTCTATCCAGATGCACCCCAAAATTCAACATATTCTCCCAAAACTGAGCACGTGGCCTTGGGGTATTCCTTCCATAAACAAAAGAAACATGAGCTACAAACTCCCCATGCATAGCTTTGATCTCAGTATGCATTATCTGGTTTGAACCAGATATATAAGTAACATCTACCATAGCAGGATTCCACAATACCCATATTCGACCCAATTCAGCATAATGGTAATTATTGATAAACCTTCAAGTCATGCCAACACAAGCTCTAACTACTTTAGAGAAGCTACTAGCTTTAACTCTAGTCTCTAATAACCCTAGGACTTGAATCTTATTAATAGCAAGAATGTAACGTCATGAATTTTCATTACTTATTAATGATACATATGACATCGCTACCACAGGGCCCAACGCCTTAACTAGGCAAAAACTATACATCCCGGTTTAGTCATAAAAATTAAGCTAAGTTCATTTTATACATTATTAGCTTAGAAACTTTTGATACACTTAAAAACAACTGGCCTATCTTCCTATTATTCAAAGCAGGGCATTTCCCCTTACCAAGGGTTACATAAGCTGAGAAGAAGATAAGAAAAGAAAAGGGGAATGACCACTTGGATCCTTTATTCGAGCACTCTGGAACTATCATGTCGATCTGGCATTCACAATTATCAACACAAGCATACCACTGATTCATCCTAATCACATAAGTACAATTATCACCACGTAATAACGCTCGAAACCATATGTCAGTTGACACTCCGGACAACATCAACACCATTTACTACTGTCATATCCTTTCTGGTATAACAGTCAAGACCTTTATATCAAACAAATTGAGACAATGATATTGTGACACGACAGATCCCCAGTCCAAGTCTTGCACACTACTGTACTCAGCAGTTCACTTAAAACTCTGTTACACTTACCAACATATCAATCACATAGAGACGACAGATAATGCATATCCTCAATGTTATAATTGTGTTCTTGGCTTATTCAATTTCATAAGTAAATACTTTTCAACTTTAGCAAAAAAGACATCCGTAATAGTGGATCAGATAAATCAGAACCCAGGGTCTCCTGCAATGAGATACCTTCATACCAAAACAACCTCACAGGGTCGATGAAAGAATATCATCACCAAGTCACTGTATAACACAAACGGTAGACATAACTCTCTTTGTGTTTTATACCACGGAGTTATCTCACCAATTATGGATTTATACTCCTTTCATGAATTCACCCTCATTATGTCAGCAAATAAGGCATAACACACATTATACATCATCTTATCACGGCACACAACAAGCTATTAAGCTTATATGGCTCATGATTATCTTTTGTTTTTTTAAATGTCTTTCCTCTTCTCTTTGTTACAGGAGAAAAACTTGGAGGAAAACTATGATCTAAGATTTGATACTAGATGTAACTTATGTATGAAAGGTATTCTAATCTTAGAAATAGATGTAAATTCCACGGCGAGGGCAGTCTTCAGGACAAGCCTTGTTAAGGTCGGTGAAGTCGATACGCATTCTCCACTTCCTGTTGGCTTTCTTTGCCATCACCACATTAGCTAGTCAATTTGGATAATCTACTTCTTGAACCAAATTGGCACTACTGGGTTTCTTTATTTCTTCAACTATGGCTTGGTTTCTTTCAGAAGCAAAGTGTCTCTTCTTTTGCTTAACAAATTTCACATCTGGATCAACAAAGAGTCGATGTTCTATTACTTTGGGATCTATACCAGGCATATCTGAGGTTTGCCAAGTGAAGACGTCAGAGTTCTTTCTCAGAAAGGTGATCAACTCAGACCGAGTTGGCTCTTCGAGTTATGCCCCAATTTTAACACACTTTGAATTGTCCCTGGGCTGCAGAGGTATGACTACCAACTCCTCTACTGCTCTGGACCCTTCTTGTCTCCTCTTGGGTCGAGTTGCAACTGCATAGTTTCTCTAAGGATACGTCCGAGCTGGTTTTCCTTCCAAGTTGGCAAGTAACACTAGTTGGCGGGATTCCTTCTGGTCTCTCTTGACCTTTCCTTCTCGATAAGGATTTGGGAACTTAATCATCATGTATCCTGGGGCGATTATCATCTTCAAGTCGATGATAGAAGGTCGACCTAGAATTCCATAGTATGCGTATGGGAGATCTACAATAGTGAGGTCGGCCATCCGAGTTCTTATCTTCCTTGTAGTCTTATCCCCAACTATCAAGGGGAGAGTGATGTGACCTTTAGGTAGTATCGAACTTCCTGTGAAGCCGATAAGAGATACTTTGCATGACTTTAAGTCTCTCTTAGTTAGGCCCATTCTCTTGATTGTATTGAAATAGATGATATCGGCCAATGATCCTGTGTCGACTAGTATCTTTTTCACATCAAAGTCTCCGATGTGGAGAGTTACACTCAATGGATTTGCATGTGGAAAGGCAACAACTTCATTATCTTGAGGTCCAAAACTACAATGTGCATCGGTTGAGTTTGTGTCATAGGTCTTCAAGGTTGTTCTTTGGGAGTTGTCTTGGGTGAAGCCTGCCTGTAGTCGATCGGTTCTTTGGACATTCTTTCTCCTAAGTGCCGATCGGTTCTTTGGACATTCTTTCTCCTAAGTGCCGGGTTGAAAGTCGGAAGGATATAGTTCAGTGATAATCACCTTCTTATTGTTTCTTCCATTGCCTTCTACGTCTCCCTCTTGAAACTTTCGAACAAAGATAAGATTTCGGGGGAACTTATTCCTGTTTGACATTTTTGATCTGATTATGAACTCGTGGGTCGCTGTGAGTTGTGCTTCGACTCCCCGACATGGGAGGTCCCTCGTGTTCTGAGCTTTGGGGATCATTCTCCCCATGTTTATTATTGGCCTAACCTCGAGCCTTTTGTGTCATTGGACCAGAAGGCACCTACCTGACGCGACAAACTATTTGTACCAAAAACAGTTACAAGATTGTTCGATTGTAAACAATAGGTTTAGATGATGATGACGGGATCGTCTGTCAATGACTTAGACAAACAGAAAAAAAACAACTTTGTATTTGAAAGTCTCAGAATTAACCTAGAGGGGGAGGGGGGTGAATAGGTTATCTCAAAAATTCTCCAGACAGTGTAGTGAAGCTACGGGCTAGTCTGTATTGTTTGAGTCAGCTGCAGTAATGCGGAAGTTCTGGAGTTAAGACTTTAGTTTTGTGAAGCTTGTCTCTTTGGATTTAAAGTTCTTCACTAACAGTTATAGGAGTGATAATCAGTGCGGAAAACTAAATGACACAAGATTTTACACTGGTTTAAACATCTGCTACCAACAAGTAACAAAAGCTTAGTCCAGTCTTCCCTTCGTCATGACCAGCGTAGTCAAGCCAAGAGGAGGATCGCTATCTTCTTATTTATGGCTTACAAGAAAAACCTCTTTACAACAAGATCTTACTTACTAAAGGATGAAGAACATAGACCTTGCAGTGTTTTGCTGCAGTTGTTGTTCTTCACTTGCAGACTAGTGAACCTTCTTCGTAAATCCTGAATCTTCGATTCACCTCACGCACAGCGAGTCTTCAAGGCTTTTCTTCTTTTTGAAAGCTCTCAAATGATGTTCAACTTTTCTCAGACTCGTCTACCTTGTCCTCTGTGCTGTGAGTCCCCTTTTATAGGCTCAAAGAACCAGAACTCGTGACTGTACTATCTGATAGTGACAGCTTTGTCCTCTACTGCAGTAAACTTACTTGGCTTCACCTTTTCTGATCCAGTACACATCACCTTTGCCTCAGCTTCTCGTTTTTTATCCCTTCCTTGTTCCTTTCCATTCCAATGAAACTCATACTGTACCCAACCTCATGCACCAGGTCTGCTGCACACCTCTGTTGCATAGCCTCTGCTGCACTGCCTTTGCTATATAGCCTTTGCTGCAGCCCTACTGTCAGCCTCTGCTGCACCTCGGCTGCATGAGCTCTGCACAATCTTCATATTCAGTCTTTCTGTAACTTCACTTACACCAAGTACTGCAGCCAGTCTGCTGCAACTCAGCTCCTACTTAATAGCTTTCAGACCTCATCTGCTCAGCGTGCTAGTGTAGCTTCGTTTGTACCCAACACTGCACTCAGTCTTCTGTAATTCAGCTTGCATACTTGCACCGTAATATGGCTCACTTCTCTTTGCTGCAGGAGTTGGCTTAGAACACAGGAAGGATCCTAGATCATGAGAACACTGGGACCTTTTGTTGTTGTATGTGATTGATCTTTTGCATGTAAATTTTAGTCCCTCTAGTAGTCTGCACCACTCTACTGCATTTCTGTGTCCTGCTGCTCTGCTGTACCCAGCTGTACTCTGCTGCATCTAGGGTCCTAGTTTGCAACTACTTGACTAACTATTATATCATAAGCATCTAATACATATATAATTTCTTCCTAAATTTTGTTCATCAATTTCTATACAAGTGGAGGGATTGTACATTCCTAAAAATCTCTCCCTAAATTGATGCAAACAAAAGTCCTAAGAAATTCTAACAGCAAGAACACCTGTACATCCATTGCTAAGTGAAATTTTTTTTACAGGAGGTAGAGGAGTTATATTTTATCCTAAGGATCAATCCTTCCGTCCTCTCTTGGAAGGATAGTCCTGCTGCAGAACCTTACGCCGTTTGTGTCTTTGCTTCTTCCTTTGTTGTTCTGCTGCTTTGCTGCTTGACCCTTCTGCTGTAGACCTTGGAGGTGCCTCCTCCTGAGGCCTTGGCTCGTCTGCAGGTCTGCTGGTAGGCCTCCTTGTTGCTGGTCTCTCAGACTTCTCCCCCCTTTTGTTTGCATTAAAGCTCTGGGTGAGGTCTTTGACAGCTTCCTTTAACCCTGTTAATTCTGAGGCCATGCTTGTCTGTGCAACGGTGGATCTTTTGATGGTTGCATCCACCATGGATTCCAGGATAGTGAGTCGCTTGTCATTGTTGAGAATATGTGTTTGCAGCTGACTTTGCGTCTCCTGAATGGTTGTCTGCAGCTTTCTGAATCTAACAGCCTGTGTGTTGTCTTTATATAGTGTTGTAGACTAATGCTGGTTGCCTTTTGTGCTTGTTTGGTCAATGCCTTTGAGAGACCTTCAAGCAGTTCTTGGAAGGTATCAAAATTTTCTGCCATCCTGTTTCTCTCATTTGCAAGGTCTTCTGCAAGAGGATGGAGGATATCTGCAAAGTCATGTATGGCATCTTTGGTCCATTGCTTGACTTCGTAGAGATTCTAGTCTAGTTGATTGAGCTTCTCATCAATGCTGGATGGGGGGACTTCTGATGTTGTTCTAGTCTGCTTCCTCCTAATTGCAGACCTGGTTCTTGTTGACACCAGAGTTTCGGTGTGTTGTGGTAGCTTAGCTTCTTCCATTCCCAATTTAAGACTCCGGATTGCCGTTTGATGAGCATTCTGTTTGCTTTTCAACCTCAGGAATTTGCGTTTCTTCCATGTCTTGCACCAGTTGTGCAAGTGAAGGTTGAAGGGGTTGCTCAACTGCATGTATTGGCTCGTCTATAGGAATAGTTGCAGTTGGCTCAGCTGTACTCAGCTGCTCGTCTGTAAATGCTCTCTCTGCTGCAGGGCCCAAACTCGTCTGCTCGTCTACAGCTGCTGGAGTGGTCTGCTCCTTTTCTGCAATGTCCTCGACTGCAGTAGATGGGGCAGTCTGCAACTCTCGTCCGCATGTGTCTCAGAAGTGAGGTCTTCTACCTCTACTGCAGTTGTTTCCTCTGCTGCAGTTGTTTCAACTGCATCGTTCTGTATTGGGGTGGATTTTTGCATTGGCTGAGGGACTCCTTCCTGGCTACTTCGTCAATGAACTCCTCGTCAATATGACTGTCTCCCCCTTGATCTTCATTACCACCATCATCATCACCTCCTGGACATGGTGGTCCGCCTACTTCTGGTCTGGAGAGGTACTCCTGGATTTCAAGGGTCACAGCTCGAACATGTTTGTGAATTATTCTTTTGAACTTCAGCCTTACCTCTTCAGAGTGAATGACCTCAACTTGATGCAGTTGAGCTTGTCTGTGCCTTCTAGTCTTCATGATGGAGTGCTTCCACTCAACGGTTCCACTAAAAAGAATATACAACTCATCTAGCCTTTTCTTTTTCTGAGCTGCTTGTTATTGTAGAAGCACCATTTGTTCAATCTCACCTTCAATCATGCCAGTGATGTCTCCAATTACGGTTTTGGTTCTATCGGGATTAACCGTGACGAGTTGTCTTGGTCCAGATAGGATCAATCTACTGCTCCTTGTTGTTTTTCTTCTCTTGGGAAGTTCAGCTGCAAGCCTTGTTGTCATGGGAGCAGTCCTCTTTTGCAACCTAGTCTACAGAGCAGTCGGCTGCAGCATGGTCTGATGAGCAGTCTTTTGCAGTGTTGCCTCCTTGTGAGCTTGC
>JAOYUI010369859.1:0-11089 GCA_036250245.1 Drosera tokaiensis
GAGTTTGTCCACACACCAGAGGTGGAAGTAGAGTTGAAACGATTAATGGACAAGCATGTCAGAGCAGCAACCCTAGAGATCTATGATTATCTGTCAAGACCAACAGCTGGTAGACCACCATCTTCTGGAGATGAAGATGATCATGATGATGATAACTATCAAGAAGAAGAAAGTCATGATGATGATGAAATGATTGATGAAGTTGCCAAAGAAGGCATTGCAGAGCTCCCCGCAGCAAAACAAACAGAAGGGCCAGAAACAGCAGAGACAGAAAATGAACCAGTAGCAGAAGGGTCAGCAGCAGTAGAGCCAACCTCAGAAGAAAGGGCAGCAGAGGTTGAGCAGACTATACCAGCCAAAGAAATTCAACCATATGCAGAGCAATTTGAAGAAAAGGAGGAACACACTCATCAAGGAGCATTCACAGAGATCACAGCCCTTGACCTAACTCTAACAAAGACGTAGGAAGTGGTCATAATTGAAGATGAGGGCTCTGAAATGACTTTAGCAGTCAAGGAAGGGCAGATTGCAGACGACATATCCTCCAAAGGGATGATGCTTTAGGAACTCAAGGAGCACCTAATGAGTAACACTCCCACAAGTCAGCAACATATGCAACCCCAAGGCATATCACCTCTGAACATAGTGTTCGCTCCTACATCCTCCTTTGGACAAATGCAAACTAGGGCAGACCCTCCATCTGTTGGATTCCCACAAGGTCTATTGTATGGTGCAACCTTCAATACACCCATGACATCCCAAACCGTATCTAGAAGTCTGAGACAAGCATTAGAAGACATAAAGTTGACAACAGTACATGAAGGACCATCCTCCACTATCAAAGACACAGCCACAACAGGTCTCTCCATTTTCTCCTGAGAAAACAGTGGAATACAGGCTGCGACAACTGGATCTAGAAGTCTACAACATGCATCAATGGATAAAATATGCCTTTTGAGACCTTGACAAGTTAGAACCAGTTGCAGATGAGTTAGCCTCAGAAAAGGAAACCAAAAACAAATGCTTTGAAGAGTTTCATGATATCCTTTCTGACATGACTGAAGGCCTTCTAAAATAGATTCAACGGAGCAATACAGACTCAGCTCCTCAAATCTCAACAAACTCAAGGGTCAACATTCAGCAGATCTGTGCAGACTGCAGACCTCACTTCAGATCACTCAACGGCAGCTTAAAGAGCACATTCTCAATAATGACAGAAGACTAAGCTTGTTCGAAAACAAACTGTAAGTTGAGACTGCCAAAGCCACAGCTACTCAACAGGTCATCTCCTCGGAGCTAAGAGCTCTCAAAACTACAATAGAAGCCTTCACAGCAGCTCTTGTATGCTAACAAAAAGGGGGAGAAAGCTTCAGCAAAAGGAAAGGAGACAAAAACAACAACAACTGCAAAGCAGAAGTCTGCAGCAGAGCTTAAAAGAAGACCTCAAGATGCAGCAGAAGGAGAAAGGTCGGCAAAGTATGGGAAGACTTCACAAGAGCCCTCAAGGTCTCAGGGGGAGAAGAGAAGGCATGGATGACAGCATGAAGACTACCCTCCAAAGCGCAGCAGAGGAGGAGAACAACATAGGTAAATTCTTTGCTGAGTTGTTACTTTAGGTTCAAAATTTTTTCTGACAATGTAAGTAGTTATCTTGCTGTCTTATTACTTAAAAGTTTTGTTAGCATCAATTTAGGGGGAGATTGATAGGACTGTGCAATCCCTCTATTTGTATAGAAATTGATGAACAGAACTTAAGAGTAAAACCATAATGTAGTTAGTGTACTAGTGCTAAAAATTAGGTTAGTAATCTACACACTAGGCTTGATGCGAAAAAGCAGACGGCCACAAATGAAGAGCATTGTGAGCAACCAGATGCAGACTATGACAGGGAGATTTTAGCAAGGCAGCTAAGACATAAATGGACAGCAAAAGACTTATAAATGCTTCAGGATCTAGGATCAATCTTGTTGATAAGGGCGAACACTGCAATGTATAAAAGATTACAGTAATGTTGGGTGCAGACGAGGTTGCTGCAATGACCAAGTACAAAGAGGTCTCAACGGTACTTGGTGTAGACTAAGTGGCAGCAGACTGAATGTAGCAGAGCTGATTGCAATGTTGGAGAAGGATCAAAGGATTGGTTAAATCGAAGATTTGAGGCATGGAGAATCTGTACTAGGATCAGTAAAGCTGAAGCAAGTCTGTCAACATCAGTGATGGGGTCACTGTGTGCAAACATACAAAGCTGTTAGCATCTGAATAGTACAGTGACGGGTTCTCACTCCCCTCAACCTATAAAAGGGGATCAAAGGAGCTCAGAGGACAGATATGTGTGGACAATGATATTTTGAACCCTCTCAGAAAGAAGAAAAATCAAAAATCATTGTGCAATCGTCCGAGTGAGCTGAAACGAAGAATCAGGAAGAAGGGGGTTCACTAGTCTAATATGAAGAACAAGAAGCTGCAGCAAAATCCAAAGAAGGATTTGTGAAAGGATCTAGGCTCTTAGCCTTTAGCAAGTTGTGAACTTGTAAAGGGGTTTTTCTGTAAGCCAAAAACAAGAAGATAGTGAACTCACCTCTTGACTTGACTATAACGGTCACCAAGGGAAGACTAGACTAAGTTCTCATTGATCAGTTGATAGCAAGTCTTTGCAGCAGACACATCTTGTAGTCTGCAAGAACAACTAGTGCATACTAGTTAAATACTCTACTGTCTTATATCGAAAAAATTTTAAAACAACCTATTCACCTCCCTTCTAGGTTGTATCTCTAGCTTTGAAAGGTGATGTTATTGGAGCAGTTCAGGAATATTTTAAAAATAGCCAATTGCTGAAGCAGGTAAATGCCACTTCTATTAACTTGGTGCCCAAGATCTCTCATGCTTCAAGGGTCTCAAAGTATAGACCAATATCATGTTGTGTTGTCATTTATAAAGTAATTACTAAATTCATGGCTAACAAGATCAAGTTGGTTCTTCCTTCTATTATAGACATCACTCACAATGCCTTTGTGTGAGATAGGCATATTGTAGTCAACATACTCCTTTGCCAGGAGATCTTGATGGGGTACAAGAGGAAGGGGGTATCTCCTAGGTGTATGATTAAGGGGGACCTTCAGAAAGCCTATGATTCCATTGATTGGCACTTTCTAAAGGAGGTCATGGCCAGTCTGGGCACCCTTCCCTTTTTCTATCCAGGCTAATGGGATGTGTTACAACTCCAGTTTTCTCATGTGTAAGTAATGGCAGTTTGGAAGGTTACTTTCTAGGTCATCATGGGCTAAGGCAAGGTGATCCTGTCTCCCCTTAATTGTTTGTGAGGAGTATCTTAATAGATGCTTCAAATTTATGACTCTGAAGGGAGCTTTCAAATTCAACCCAAAGTGTAAACGTTTGGGTATTGTGCAACTATGCTTTCCAAACAATCTAATGATTTTTTGCAAGGCACAAATGAGTTCTTTGAAATTGATTAAAGAACAGTTGGTGCACTTTGAACAATCTTCTGGTTTGGCAATGAATTTGTATAAAAGTAGTATCTTCTTTGGGAGAATTTCTCCTGAGCAAGAAACTAAATTATCTCAGTTTATGGGGAGGTCGATAGGTCAACTTCCCATTAAATACCTGGGCATTCCTCTCACAGCTAAATGAATGTAGGTTAAACATTATAGGCCTCTCCTTGATAAGATCCATCATAGGATTCAGGGGTGGGAGGCTTGCTACCTCTCATATGCAGGTAGAAGGGTTCTGGTGGATGCTATTCTTATGAGTATCCTGTTATACTGGTCTCAAACCTTTGTTTTTTCCAGAGCTGTATTAGAGGAGGTTAAGCAGCTATGTCGTAGCTTCTTATGGTCTAGTTCAGTTCTACATAAGCATAAGGCTCTTGTGGCATGGGACGATATGTGTATGTCAAAAAAAAAAAGATGGAGGCCTTTGCCTTAAACATCTGGTGGAATGGAACAAGGCTATGCATATTAAGAGGACATGGGCCATTGAAAAGAAGAAAGACTCTCTATGGGTGCGATGGGTTCATGGTATGCATTTAAAAGGTCGATCAGTATGGCAAGTTGAGTGTAAGGTTTCCCAAGGGTAGGTTTGGAGATCCCTCCTAAAGATCAAGGAGGAACTTCTATGAAATGGCCTGGTACGGGATGATACAGCTTCAGTCAAAGGTGCTTGTTTCGCTATGGTGCCACAAATAACTAGAGTGAATTGGTGGAGGTTAGTAAGGTTTGAACCTTTCTACAATAGCCTAATGTCTTGTTCACAAAAATAATTTCAGGAATGATTGCTTTAGGCATTTAGGTCTAACATACCTAACTCTTCTCTAAAATAAACAAATTTAGATCCGTCTAAGGGTTTTATGAATATGTCAACAACTTGATTGTCAGTATGAATAAATTCTAATTTAATATTATCCTTCTGCACATGATCTGTTTTGAAATGTATCTTACATCTATGTGTTTTGTCGTAGAGTGAAACACAAGATTTTTAAATATTGCATTTACATAAGTGTTATCACAATAGATAGGAGTTCTAAGAATACTTAGTCCATAGTCAAGAAGTTGTGACTTCATCCAAAGGATCTATGCAACACAGCTTACTACAGTAACGTATTCTGTTTCGACAGTAGAGTTTGACACAGTTGACTGTTTCTTACTAAACCATGATACCAATCTTCAATCAAGAAATTGGAATGATCCACTTGTACTTTTCCTATCTATTCTGCAACCTGCAAAATCAACATTTGAGAAACCAATTAGTCCTAACCCAGATTCCTTAGGATAACATTACCCCAAGTCAGGAGCTCCTTTGAGATATCTTTTGGATTCTCTTGACTGCAGTAAGGTGTGATTCCTTAGGACTGGATTGATATCTAGCACATAAACACACAGAGTATAGAATATCAAGCCTACTTGCAGTAAGGTACAACAATGATCCAATGATGCCTCTGTACAGCTTCTGATCAACTAATTTTCCAGACTCATCCTTGTCAATTCTGATTCTTGAGCTCGTTAGAGTCTTCATTGTTGAGGCATCCTCCAAACCAAACTTTTTGATCATATTCTTAAGGTACTTAGATTGGCTAATGAAACTACCTTTGTTACCTTGCTGCACTTGAAGACCCAAGAAGTATTTTAGTCCTCCCATGAGACTCATTTGAAACTTATATGTCATAAGCTTAGCAAACATGACACACAGTTTCTTATTTGTACTTCCAAAAATAATGTCATCAACATATATTTGAACTAATAAGATGTGATCCTTGTGGTGCCTTATGCAGAGAGTTGTGTCTACCTTTCTTCTACTAAATCCATGATCAACGAGGAAACTTGATAAAGTTTCATACGAAGCTCTTGGAGCCTGCTTTAATCCATAAAGAGCTTTGTCAAGTCTATAGACATACTCAGGATATTTGTAATCCTCAAAGCCAGGAGGTTGTTCTACATATACTTCATCATGTAATTTTCCATTCCAAAAGGCATTTTTAAAATTCATTTGATATATCTTAAAATTCTTATGTGCAGTATATGCTAGAAACATCCTAATAGCTTCAAGCGTTGCTACAAGAGCAAAGGTTTCATCAAAATCGGTGCCTTTCTCCTATGAATATCCCTTAGCAACAAGTCCAGCTTTATTTCTAATGATAGTTTCATTTCCATCACTTTTGTTCCAAAAAACCCACTTACATCCTAGCACAGAGATAGTTCTTAGGTGTAGGAACTAGATGCCGTACCTCATTTCTTTTGAATTCATTGAGTTCTTCTTGCATAGCATTGATCCAGTCACTATCCTTAGAGCTTCTTCAATCTTCTTAGGCTTTACCTCTGAGATGAAGCATGCAGAAAGACATTCCTCAATAGTAGCCCTTATAGTCCTTGTTGGATCATTTGCATTACCTATGATGTTCTTAGATGGATGATCTTTTGCCCATTCTCTCCTTTTTCTTCCATCATCCATTACTTGTTGTTGAGACTCTTCTGCAGGTAACTCTTCTGTATCTTATTGAGGCTCTACTGCCGGTAACTCTTCTGTAACTTGTCGAGGTTCTACTGCAAGGGACTCTTCTGTGGTTTTATTTGTTGTGTGCTGCTCTTCTTTAATCTGTTCAGTATTCACATCAACATACACTACTGCATTTTCCTTATTATTTTTCTGTGTGTCTGTAAGGTAAGACTCATCAAAGGATACATGAATAGTTTCTTCAACTGTGTCAGTACTTAGATTAAACACTCTAAAAGCCTTACTGACAAATGAGTATCCTAGAAAGATCCCATCTTGTACTTTTGACCTGAATTTTCCAATGTAGACTTTCTCATTAATATGAATGAAACATCTATCCAAAGACATAAAAGTGGCTTATAGATGGGGTCTTTCCCTTATATAGCTCATATGGAATCTTGTTGTAAAATTTGTATCAACGCATCTATTTAGAACATAAGATGTTGTATTTACTGCCTCAGTCTAATAACGTTTAGCAATTTAGAGTCGTGTAGCATTATCCTAGCAGCTTCTATTAAGGTCCTGTTCTTCCTTTCTACAACTCTATTTGTTATGGGGTTCTAGGTACAGAACAGTTGTGTCTAATTCCTTGGTCATTACAATACTGATCAAAATCATATTGATCAAACTCAGTTCCATGATCACTTCTTATTGTAATAACTTCTAGACCCTTTTTGGTTGAAATTGCCTAAGATGTCTTGTTAATACATCACATCTACAGTGACTAATGTGTATATCTTCCTACTTAGACTTTTAACCTCTACCGAACCAAAAAGTCCTTACAAAACTTGCTTTTGATCAGTATTGATACTTTTAAAACTTACTTTTGTTTGCTTGCCATGTTGGCAAGAGGCACATAGCTTGTCCTTACAAAACTTAATTTTTGGCAAGCCTCTCATTAAAACCTGAGAGGCAAGTTTTGAATGGCTTTTGAAATTTAAATGTGCCAATCTCCTATGCCAGAGCCATGGCGCCTTCTCTGTTTCATTTGTGTAAAAACAAGTGGTGTCATTGGGTGAAGAGTTCATTAAATCCACAATATAAACATTGCAATGTCTTCTCCCAATCAGTTTAATCTCATTCGATTTGACATCACTTACTTTACACAGGCCTTTTGTGAAGTTCACATCATAACCCTTGTCATATAGTTGACTTATGGACAGTAGGTTATGACCAAGTCCTTCAACATTAGCTACATGTTTAAAGACTAATGAACCTGTACCAAGGGTTCTATAGCCTTTAGTTTTACCTGTCTTACTATCATGAAAGATTACTTGGAGACCATCTTCTTCTATGAAGTTTGACAATAAGGCATTGTATCCAGTCATATGCCTTGATCATCCACTATCCAGATATCATGTTAGATGATAATGTTTCTATAAGATATTTCAGTTAGATCATTGGTCCCCAAGATTTGATCCTATCTAATTGGTCTAAGGTACCCGCACCCAAGTTGATTTCTTGGGTGGGGTAGTGCAATGATAGGTCTTTTGACCTTCCTTTCCACATTTGTGATACACAATCTTTGGCTTTGTGTGTTGTGCCTTGTGAACTCTTCTGCTTTAAGTAGAGCATTGCATTGGTGGTGCAACAGGATACCATTTTCCCATGGTACAATAGGGTAAGGAATCAATGTTGGCCACAAGCTTGGGTATGACAAAGGTTAATTCCATACTCCTATGGGAGGATAGTATACACAAGTAAAAGAAGGGGGTTTTGAGGAAAGTTGGGATTTCTTTCTTCTACGTGGTCTCTTTTGCTTAGTCTCTTCATCACTCTTCTATTTTTGTTGGACAACAGCGTTGGAATTCGCCTGTTGTCCTTTTGGAGAAGAGTGCTTTGAGTGACTTGTAGAAGGGGACTTCTTTGCATTCTTAACATTAGGTGGAATAGGGTTATCCATCACCTTATCAGATGAAGGTTGGATATGTTAGGACCCTTTTGGAGTCTCAACCTTACTACTAGAGGATGAGTTGGTGGGTTGAGCATCCATAGAGGTGTTAACCTTATTGTAAGAGCCCAAACCAGCTCTAGAGTTCTTGGCCTGAACAAAATGAATTTTTTTAGAAATCTTTTGTTCTTCCATTCCACTTGTCAATCTGAAGCTTGAGTTCCATGCTCTCATTTTTTAGGTGGATCACCTAAGCTTCAATGACTTCAAGAACTCCAGAGGAAGACTTAAGTTCCTCTTGAACTCTTTGAGAATACAGTTCGAGATTGTCAACTTCGGTAGCCCTTTCATTGGCTACTATAAGCTCATCTCTCAATCTATTTCTCTCCTCTATGAGAACCTTGAAGTTTCTAATCAAGTTGTAAGTTTTCTCAATGAGTTCGAGAATAATTTGTTTCATCTCTTCCTTAGAGATGGTATCAATGTTAAGATCATATACCTCATCACAGTTTCGAGTCATGAGGTATATGAGTGACTTTTGAGCTCTGGAGGGGGCTTCTGACGCTGTATCATCATCGTCTGTCTCAGTGTCACTCTATGTTTTTGCGACCAGAGCCTTCCTTTTCTGAAAAGCTTTCTTTGAGGTTGTTGCTCTGGTTTTGTCTTTGCAGTAGGGTTGTTTGGAGGTTTTCTGCACTGAGCAGTAAAGTGCCCTACCTTACTGCAATTATAGTAGGTGAGCTCAGACTCTCTTGGTGCAGGGGTGTCTTTGTTGGGCCTTCCCTTCTTCTTAAAGTATTTTTTCACTTTATTCTTAGCATGGCCAAATCCTCACTAGCAAGTGAACTATGAACGAATCAATGAAGATAAAAGTATAAATGAAGAATACATAATTTATAGTGGTTTAGACTCAAATTAGTGTTAACTAACTGATTTAAACTTTATCTACTCTTTCTCTTGTTAGCAGTATACTAACCAAGAAGGGAATCCACTAGATCACATTGGATCACAGTTCAACAGATTGAGTTTTTAGGATCACTAAACAACCTTACACACAACCAGATTTCCACACATCTACTAGCAATCGTTCCCCATAGGATCCACCAATCAATCTCAACAGATTGCCAAAAGGAACACACTCACAGAGTAAGAAGACTTGCAGCAATCAATGTCTTCATCATGATGTTCCTGAAAAAACTTATCCTTGATGAACACTTGAGAGTTTTCTTGATTTTGAGAGAGAGAGAGAGAGAGAGAGAGAGAGAGAGGGAGAGAGAAACTTTGAGCGCTTGAATTCAAAGATGTGTATCAGAATTGTATAGGCAAGGCTTGTAGTCTTGTGCCTTTTATAGGCAAGGCCTGAGGCTTACTCTCCAACCAATCCCCAATTCCTTTTTTCAAGAAGTCATATCACGTGCCTTCTTTTAGTTTGATCAAAGTCTTCAATAGTAGATAAACCTCTGAGCAGATAACTTCCAGAAGTTTGATCCAACCTGTTTGATCTGTTGGTGACAGTCTGTAAACCTTCTTGAACTACTCTGAGATCTGATTTGATCATAACTAAGCTGATACTCACAACCCAACTGTCCTAGACACGATCATTATAGAACTCAAAAGACTTATCTGTGCCAGACCACCTGTTATATCCAGAGCTTCCCCTAAAGACTCATCTGACCTTACAATAGCTATTCTACCCAGAGCTTTTATCGTTCTGATTGTGGTAGTTGGATGCCCGGTGTCTAACAAAGTACTTGTTTACTTTAAGCATACTCGATTACATGTGTTAGTAATCCTTTGATTCATCAAATCCAGTAAAGTACTTTCAATCTTCCCTTATTTGATGAATTTCAAAGAAAAAACTTAGAAAGGTAATATCAATCAGTTTCAAAGTAACATGTCATACATGCATAACAACAGATGTTTCATTCATAGCATCAAATCATATCAGAGTAGAAAGTCAAGATCAAAAAGCAAAAGAATCTACTGAAAAGACTACAAACTTATAAACCAAAAGAGTAGTCTAAGTCTAACTACCCAAACTAACCTTACTCCCTTTTTTTTGTTTATTTGATATTCATTAAGTGTAGGGTGATGTTTTTAAGGCTTCATAAGTTAAAGTGCTCCAGTATTTTCTTAATCCCTTCTTCAACCCCTGTGGTCACTTGAGACAGATGACCTATGTCATCTTTCAGACTCGATGTCCCAGTTCTGATCTCGGCCAGAGAATCTTGAAAGGTCTTCACCTTTGTCAGAGTCTCTTGTACGTTGAGCAGAGTCAGTTCAACTTATCTTATGTGTCCAGCTTATGCTTGATCCGAAGGTCGTTGAACGCAACATCCCTCTATCTGAGATCCTGAAGCTCAATTTCTATATCATTCACAAATCTGTTGATAAAGTCTTTTTACCATTCAGCTTGGGCTCTACTAGAATGGTCAGTCTTTTCAGTTCTGTCCTCATATTGTTGTCTTCTTGAAAGATCTGATCCGTCAGCTTTGTTACTTTTCTATTTATATGGACTGCATCTGACTTCACGATTTCCTTGATAGACTCGATTGTTTCTGTCATTATTGCCCTCATCAGCCTCTCAATGAACCTTTCAGTTCATCTGAGATTCCTATGGTTGGCATAATCTGTTTGCTCTTGTCTATTTCTTCTTTGGCTTGCGAGCCAGTATGCTGTTGTTGTTGTTGTTGTTGTTGTTGTTGTTGTTGTTATCTCTCTGATGGTGGTGGTGGTGGTGTCTATCTTGCATATGATGACGGTAGCATTTTTGTTTAAGTTCCCCTTTGAGATCTGAATTGCACTGCAATGTCATCCTCTGTCGGATCAATAAAGTAGTCTACATAATCCTCAGGGTCTTCTTCTTCATCGTCCTCATTCTGATGTTCAGCTCCTGTATGTCTTAGCTGAGTAGATGGCGAAGGCTGCTGTCCCTCAACGTTTCGCTTGGCTGGATACTTTAGGGCATATTGAGAGGTCAGTATGTGTCCTTGACTTCTTTATTCAGCTCGTGCAACCTTGCCTCTACTACTTGACAGATGAGCCTCCAGGCTTCAGGTGAGTACTCTGTGGTATTCACAACCTTCCCGGATCTCCTCCATTGGTTAGCTATGGCATTTTGAACGTCAGTTCCAATCACTCCAATCAGTCTGAATCCCCATCTGACACATTTTTCAGTGTCACCATTGAACATTC
>JAOYUI010370969.1:0-11088 GCA_036250245.1 Drosera tokaiensis
TCTGCCAAGGATCAACTGTCTGTTGAGTATGAAGAGTTGCTATCAGAAGAGAGACTAAAAGGCAAGCTAATCATTCGATGGTATTTAGCCACTTAGCATACTTGACAAGTTACTGGTACAATTGTTTCGAAGTCAGCTTTTTGTTGTCTAAAACCTCCTTCCCTTGGAGCTACCATCAGTTGAGTAGATCATTGGGTGGTACTTATACCAACGACTTGGCTGTCCCTATTTGATTTCTACAAGCTTTCTTTTATATCCTACTTTTCTTTATATTTTTCCCTTGGTTGCTTTGGATCGTAACAAGTTTCTTACCCATGTTTGGTCTGAGTTTATTTTTTGGGTATTGGATTGACTTTTGTTGTGATTGGATCGGATTGTTAGTGATAAGATTGAATTATATACAGGTTTGATTTTTTGTGCGATGTTGAATTGAGTAAGTGGATTTGGTCGAAAAGTTTATGAATAATTTTTTATTGGATTAATAATTGTTGATTGGGTCAGTTTAGATGTTTCAATCTTCAATTTTTCAAGGTTCTTCCAGTGTGTTTGATTGATGCAGATTATTGTGCATGCTCCCAAATGAACACCGTACAAGTATATGGCATCGATCTTTCTTTTTTCTACTTTCTGTGTTCTGCTCACAGCTTTCTGTTTTCTTCCTCCAGCTTTCTGTTTTCTATTTTCTACTTTCTATTTTCTGTTTTTTGCTTTTTTGTTTTCTGCTTTCTCTCTTCTGTTTTCTATTTTCTGTTTTCTGCTTTATATCTTCTGTGCCATGTTTTCTTTTTTTGGCTTTCTACTTTTTGCATTCTTTCTTTTGTTTTCTTTTTTAAGTTTTCTATTTTCCGCTTTCTGCCTTCTAATTTCTGCTTTCTGCTTTTTTGTTTTCTGCTTTATGTCTTATGTTTTCTACTTTTTATTTTCTACTTGCTGCTTTCTATTTTCTACTTTCTGTTAAATCTAAAAGTGTATATGTGTCATATAATCCTTTTGAATAAAAACGGGATATTAGACGTAAATGTATGACCATGCAACGTTGTATTCAGGACCGGGATACTATCTGTTATAGTATGAGTAGGAGAAGCAACCAAAATGCGGCGACGATAGTGAAGAATATAAAATGCAACGAGTTTGAACTCAATCTAGCGATGCGAATTAACGAATTCCACCAATAATGGTATACTTAGTGAAAGTGTTTGGGATTGCTCATCCGTGCCAATGGCACTGGCATATATACTAGTCTTTTATATTACGCGACGAGACAATGCATTTGCTGTAACGATAAACCCCGCTGGGGGCTCGTCAAGTTTTTGGCGTCGTTGCCATGGAACTCTTATTGAGTGACAGGAGCGGTGAAACGTTTTCAAGATTTTAAAACTTCAGTGAAATTTTTTATTCTTTATTTTCACTACGGGAGAAGTGAAAATTTTCTCTGACTCGTACTAACTAATTCTTTCATTTCCAACACTATAAAAACTTTGCAAGTTCTTGGTGTCATTTTTTAATTGTGTCCTTGGGTGGAATTTGTGTTATGTATGAGTACAAGATCTAGCAGGAAATCAATTTCTATGCCAGATCCTGGAATCAAAAGAATAGTGAGACAAGTTTGGAAGCAATTTAAAAACTTCCAACAAGAGGCCGATCAAATGGCTGTGGAAGGAAACAATAACGCACCGCGCACACTTGGTGACTATGCCTTTCCCACAATGGAAGGGATTGTGTCAGCAGTCGTCAAGCGTGTGGTGTCAGCCCCCAGTTTTGAACTTAAGCCATCCACAATTCAGCTTGTCCAAAACCTTGCACAATTTCACTTATTACCAATGGAAGATCCAAATTAGCATATTGCTGAATTCTTGGCAATTTGTGACACCATAAAGCTGAAGGATGTATCGGATGATGCCATACGGCTTCGTCTCTTCCCCTTTTCCATAAAACACAGAGCAAAGGCATGGTTGAACTCTTGACTAGTCAAAAGTATCACCACATGGGAGGCCTTAACCAGAAAACTTCTGCAAAAATATTTGTCTACCCTCAGAACCTCCATGCTGCGAAGGGTTATTATCAATTTTCAGCAAGAAGAATCTGAAAATTTGTATGATTCATGGGAGCGATTCAAGGAGGCTCTACGAGCGTTCCCTCATCATGAGGTGCCTTTCTGGCGGCAGTTGCAAACATTCTATCAGGGGTTGAAAACCACCTCTAGATCAATGATTGATGCTGCAACTGGTTGGTCTTTCATGAGCAAAGAAACGACGAAGGCATGGATCCTTGTGGAGGACATGGCGGCAAATATTTACCATAATCCTTCAGAAAGGTCTCCAATGCCATCTTCATCAAAAAGGGAAGCACCGGTGGCTAGAATAGAGCCAGCCCAACTAATGATTGATCTTAGATCCTTGCTTTCATTAACTACGCAGTTAGCAACTCTCAATTCCAAGGTTTCAACACTAGAAGTAGCTGCAGTACCAACAGGACCCTTTTCCCACCATTACGGCACTCAACCAGAACCAGTGTTTTCTGAACCTTCTTATGGCGATCAAATGCAAGAGGAGCAGAGTGAGGAGTCAGTGAGCTACATTGGGAAAAATGGCTAGCAGCAGTCATACATCCCATGGAGGAGAAACCCATTATTTTCATGGTGGGGAAACAATTATGAGAATGCTCCTCAACAGCCGCCACAACAATCCCCACCACTGCCACAACAATGAGGTTTCCCGTCTGGCCCAAGATAGATGGGGCAGTATAGACCCCAAGCAACTCAAAACCAGACACAACAACAATTCTACCAGCAAAGAACCTATCAGCCGCCACAGCAGCAATACTAGCAAAGGCAGTTTTTTCAATCGCCACAACAACAACAAGAACAACACCAAGCGGCGCCCCCACCTTAGACACCATCCACGGAGGATATGTTGGCTCAGTTCATTTCAGAGAGCAACACCTTGATGCAGAACCAGAGCGCTACCATCAAGAATCTGGAGTTACAACTTGGGCAGAGTGCAAACTTGTTGAGCAGTCGTGCACCTAGCACATTCCCAAGCAAAACTAAGAGCAACCCCATGGCGGATGTCAACGCCATAGCCTTTTGAAGCGGGATGGAGCTACCAGAGAACACTGGGGCGAGCCATTCCATGGCGCCTAATACGGAGGCGCCGCAAAGCCAAACGCCGCCCCAGGAGTACAAGAGTGCGCCTGTTGCTGTTGAGAACAATTCCTCGTCTGATGAGGAAGCAGAGCCCCCTCGACTGATGAGGGAGGATAAAGAGAAGAATGGCACCGATATGTCCATTCTTGTATCACCGTCAACAAACAGGGAGGATAAGGGAAAGAAGGTGGAACAACAACTTGATATCTCCAAGCTTCCCTTTCCTCAAGCTGCCAAGAGGGTCATACCGGATAGATCATACAAGAAGTTCCTCATCATCTTCAAGAAGCTAGAGATCAACATTCCATTCGTAGAGGCTATTGCGCATATGCCCAAATATGTGAAGTTCTTAAAGGAGATCTTAAGCAACAAGAGGAGGCTTGGGGAATTCAAAATCGCCTGCCTCACTGAACAATGCTGAGCTGTGGCATCAAGGATGCTACCCTCTAAGATCAAAGACCCAGGGAGTTTTTTTATTCCCTGGACTATTGGTCATTTACATTTTGATAAAGTTTTGTATGACCTATGAGCTAGCATTAACCTTATGTCACATAGGGTGTTTAATTTGCTTAACATAGAGGTTTTTTTGAGACCTACCGCCGTGACCTTTCAACTCGCTGATAAGTCTATAAGAACACCAAGGGGGGTGGTAGAGGATATATTGGTGAAAGTAGACAAATTTATTTTCCCTGCTGATTTTGTTATCCTCGATACAGAGGATGACCATGACATATCTCTAATTTTAAGGCGACCCTTCCTAGCCACAAGGCGCACAACAATTAATGTACCAAAAGGGGATATGATCATGAAGGTAGGAGAAGAAACAAAAAAGTTTTAACGTCTACAAGGGATTCAAGCATTCCAATGATGTTGCATCTTACTATCTGTTGGATATAGCTAAGGATAATTTTAAAAATGAAACAGCTGCCATGGCTGATGTGACGGCAGAAATTTAATACGCGCCATGACCATATGGCGACGCATCATAAATACGCCGCCACGACTACTATGGCGGCACTTTCTAAAAAACTGTGGCGCGGGGCAACCTCTAAGTTGTTTTGATGGCGCCCTGGTCAGCCCTTAACATAAGGATTCACAGAAATTTAGCTATATGCACTCAAAACTATCCGCCATATGAGGGGCAACCCATACTACTTTTCCTTGTTTTCATCTCTTTTTTTATGTATATTCAACTCCTACTCCATTCTTTCATTCTTCAATTTAGTTCCTTTCACGTCTTCCTTTGTATATATATGGTCTTTTGGGAACTCCTGTGAATATTTCTCCTTGTTCTTTCTGCTTAATCTATTTAGTCTTTTGTTTCTTTTTAGTGAACAACTTTTTCAAGGAAACTCATTCACCCTCTGTGGCGAAAATACATAAATTGACGCCATGATCTCATGCCTGTGATAAAAACACGATGCAATCTCAGGAGATTATGCGCATATGAACTCAAGAGATGGATGCAGACATTCTCATTCATTCATTGAAAATCATTACATAAGCAGCAACAATTACAAAGAGAGAAAAAGCCAATATGGAAAGAAGGGAACTCTATAGTCTCAGGGTGTTTGAGCCCTAAACTACTTCTAGTGGTTCAAAAGGTGAACCACTTGACACTCCAGTCGTATGTCCTCCCTTGCTCACACCCATGCGGATCACCTCCTTCCCCTTCCCAATCCTCACCTTCTCAAGACAAATTGGGAAAGAATGGGAAAGAAGGGGAAGCATCATCTGTATGGTAAGGGAGCACGAAGAAGAAACAAGTGAGGAGGATTGTGAGGCCCCACTTTGCAAACATGGCGAGGTGTTAAAATCTAATGTTGATCTGTAGCCAGAAGCATTTTTAACACTTTGGCCATGTCTGTGAATCCGCTTTGTGAAGTCTTCAATTCTGAGCTTGGATTCAAGCGCATGCACCTCACAACTGCATGATTTCTTCTATTCTGAGCCCAGAGGTTGATGATCTTCCTTTCTTCCTCCTGGATCAAGTGCAAGAAAAAAAAGTAGTCCACAATTATTGAAGACTCGCTCGAAAAACATAATTAAGTATTTGGCTTCCATTTTTTTTTCTTGCTTCGAAGATTGGGGATGATGGAACTCAAAGACAGCAAGTGTTCTCTGAATACCTAGGGGAAAGGGACAAATTGAATGATGAAAAACTACTAACCTTTCTTTCCTTTTATAGGAGCTCTAAATCATTGCATCATCTAACACTTGGCGGCCTCTGAAGTGATGCATGAATTTCCAGCCGGTGGATTATGACGCTTGTCATTCCCAATGGTCAATTAATGCAGCTCTTACCATTCCCAGTAATAACTGCAGTGATGAAACTTACGCATTAAGAGGGGATGTAACTTACGCATTAAGAGGGATGTAACTGCCCATTATTGATAAAGCAGTCAAGGCGTGGCTCCTCACATCAAACGTCGTATTAGGTGCGTCATTCCAACTTCCCCATTCTTTAAAATTTTGTATTTATCCATTCATTAATTCTTTTATTCATTAATTCACTTATCCGTTCATTTATTTATTCCTTTCTTTACGTCGAGACGACGACATTTTAAGTTGGGGGGAAAGGGGAGTAACAGATATTTACGTCATAGATGGGTCGCCACAAAGACCAAGTTGGGGAGAGGACCCAAATAGATTATACAAATGTTTTCAATCGTCGCCATACATGTTATCCACACGTTTTAGGCGCCCTACTATAATTCATTCCAGAAATTGTACACACTGTTTTTCATTTCTAGTTTTATTAGCATTATATATTGTAAAATATATTATTTTGAAAAAAGAGGACACCTAGTGATTACTCACATACAATCATGCTTTAACATGGGATAAACTATAGATAGGAAACTTCTTATTTATTCAGTGTGGTTTGTGTGTTAATATTAATTAACTATCCTTAGTTATTAACTCTGCTTATGGTATGTTATATAGGCAATGCATATAGTATTTTTGATTTGTCATCGTACACACTTGCATGTAGTCTTGTTTTTCGTGGGGTATGTAACATTTTCATAAGCATAGTAGATTTAGGAATGGAGATGTAATAAATTTTTACCCTTGGATGGTGCAAGCTTGAAAAACAAAACAAAAATGAGAAAAAAAAATGAAATGAAAGAAATAGAAAAATGAAGAATAAGCATGAACCTGATTCCATTTGAGTAACCCAGTCTTATTGCTTGCAGAAGTTTAAGTATTGCGTAAAAGGATGAGATTGAGACTGTGCTTTATTTTGCTTATCTTCATGACCTTTTTGACTTGGGCAAGTAAGTCCCTAGGGGTTCTTCAACACCTGGTTCCCTAAGGCCATCTGGTCTGGGCATCATCATCCCAAAGCCCGTTACAGAAGTCAAATAGAAAGTCTAAGATAAGGAAAATGCCAAATACAAAAATTTGTTTAATCCCTCTTCGAAGCCTATGTGATCAGAGTAATTAAGTCCTTAGGGGTGCTTTGCCAACTAATGCCTTGGACCAACTGGGACGATAGTCATTGGCCGAAAGCTTGCTACATAGATCATTTGGTAGCTTAAAGGATTAAAAAAACAAAAAGAGTGATAATGAATGAAAATAAGCATGCACCTTGGGTTAAAAACTTATGAACTATTCCCATTCTTGATTTTACTGTGTCAAGAGTTTGTGACTCCCTGAATTGCATGACTATTTACACATCACGACAAACACTGTATAATGTACATTGCTCTGTGAAAGACCAAAAAGCATGTTAATGACCAAGGATAGTGAATAATAATGGCACGTAGACTTTGTTGAGTGGAAAGGACTTGTCTATATCCTATTGAATCCCTATTTCACAGAGAATATGGATTGTGTAATCCATAAGCTGAACCCTCTTCTTTGTGCTTGTGGGAGTCACTCCTGTAAACCCTCACGAGACAAAACTCTTCCTAATAGTGCCACCTAGGGGTTTAATGGCTTATTGCACATGCACAATGCAATTGTGTTACCTACAAAAGTGTTACTCTATAATTTTACATTTCTGCTATCTTTTATGTTCCACGTTTCAATAAAAATTCTTGTACGCACTGTGTCTCTAAATTTTATCTAGCTTTGCACGAGGACTAGCAAAGAGTTTTGTTGGGGGGAGTTGATGTAGCCGTAAAATGGCTACATAATAGGATCATTTATACTTGCTTAATACCTTAGTTTCCACTTGTCACGCGTGATCTTTGCCTATCATTAGTCCTTTTCAGATATTTATGATCTAATGACAAAATATGGATGAATGGCGCCAATTATCAGAGCAAATAGGCAAAAATCAAGAGAACTTTAGTAGGGCGCCATGGAGCTGGGAATCATGTTGTGGCGAGACTGCACTGGACCTGCCTTTGGCGGGTTATTACCTTTCTCATGGCTTGAAGTCTTTGTTAGAAATATTCACGCATCCAAGGGTTCCTAAGGATGATTAGAGGATAACTCAAGGCAAAGGATCAAGAGTTAAAGATAACCTGTTCAAGATAAAGATAACTTGTTCAAGATATGGATAGTTCCGCCATGAACCTCTTTGGTGATCGCCCCAGGTTCATGCCACCACAGCTTAAGGCTCGCCATGATGAATTGCCCTACCACGGGGAAAAGGGCCACCCCATTTTTATTGACTGGTCAACCTTAACGGTGCGTCACAAAAGTCAAGCAAGTGTCAATTTAAGAAATGATGAAAGAAAACTGCACTGCAAAAGTTCTGAAAAGGCAAACGGCGTGTCAGAATGACAGACCTAATGAAACTAGCTATCCTAAGTTCCTCAGACAGCCCATAACCTACTGCGCCGAAATTCCTAGTTTCATTGTACTATAAATAGAAAGCCTTCTCCATGTGGAGAAGGTGTCGTCCATTCCCATACATAAACCTGTGCTTAGTGTTGTCACGTATTCACCTTTCATAGAAGTGTCTAGATCTCTAAGTATTGAGTTCTGGGAGGCTTCCCCGCCTCATGTCTTCTCGTCGTGACACTTATAAAAAGTTTGGCAGGGTGTGTATCAATTTACAGTCTTTTGTAGTTGTAATCATTTACATTCAATTCAATTTACTGCTTTGATTCCAGTCACCACCCTCAGGGTTTTTCAATTCTCGCTATTTCAATACTGTTGTTACCAACCACTAATCAATTTACACCCCTTCATTGATTTGTAAAGATCCGAGAATCATTTCACCGACACTCTATAGAGTTCCTCGTGGGATCGATAATCTTTTATATTACGCGACGAGAGAGTGCACTTGCTGTACCAATAAACCCCACTGGGGGCTCGTCACATGCACCTCTCAATGCTCTGAAGTCTTCTATTCCGAACCTAGAAGATTTTATTTTTCCCTTCTTCCTCCTGGATCCAATGTCAAAAAGTAAATTAGTCCACTTTTATTCAAGGCTCCTTTGAGATCAACAGTTGAGTGTTTGGCCACCATTGGTTATTGCTTAGAAGACTGGGATGATTCAAAGTAGAGATCAAGCTAGGGTTCTCTGAATGAGTGAGAGAGAGAGAGAGAGTTTGAATGCTGAAAATTGATAATTTCTTCCCTCTTTATAGTCATTTCATGTGCCGTATCGCCTGAAACTTGTCATTTTCTGATTGGTGGTTGTTCTCCCAGCCATTGGATGATGACGCTTTGTCATTCCCAATAGTAAATTGAATGCAACTCTTGACATGCCTGGTAGTAACTGATGTGTAACTGCTTGATATTCCCCGTACTAAGCGGAGTAACTGCTTGGCATTCTCAGCATTAATTTAACAGTAACTGCTTGGTATTCTCCCTGTAGTACATGAAGTGTAACTGCCTGGCATTAATTTCTGAGAATCCTTTGACCTAATCTTGACAGGCTGGCCCAAGATCATCTGGCTTCACTTCTGGATTTTCTTTTGGCCCTACCTTCACTGGCAGGCCCAGTAATGCTTGTTTAAACCTTTCTTAGATTTTTCTTCCTTGAGCGTTCAGATTTCTTGTTCTTCTTTCAGATTTATCTTCAACAGAGTTTCTTCAGATTTCCTAGAGCTTTCAAATTATCCTTTTCATCAGGAAGTTTTCAGATTTCCATCATAAGACTTCAATAATTTCCCACTTGATCAAGTTCTAGCTGAGTCTTGTTGATTGCATTGTCGATACTATTTCTGGATGATTGAAGCTATTCTGAAATATTCCAAAGATGATTGGTAATGAGTATCAAAATAAATTGCTTCAATCATTGAGCAAAAAGAGTAGTTCCCCCTGCGGGTTTTCATAGAGATATTGTGCTAACGATCCTAACACAAGTAAATAGGGATTAGCATCATCTCCTTGGTTGGATGCGTTGTCTGTATTGTGAAGAAGATGATCCAAGATAATTCCTTGGAGGCCTTGATTACTCTGGTTTTCTCCCTTTAGCAAAGCACAAAAACATATGAGTCAAGTTTTCTTGAGCTTGACCTATCTCATGTATTCAGTCTATCATCCAATGCTCTGTTGACATCTGTTCTGCAAAAGTCCATCATGCTTTCAAGCTATTTCATTTTGACTTTCTGAGTGATAGATATGTCCTTGAGCTTGTCATTCGTTGTGGCAGATATGTCCTTGAGCTTGTCATTTATTGTGAAATGCATTTCTTTTTTCAAGTTCAAGATGTTCTGCATGGAGCGAAGCACTGCATTAATTGTTCCAATCATACTCTGCAGAGATCCCTTCATCTCATCCAGTTTTGCGAAGAGAAGTCTTGTGTCCTGGCAATCTGTGAATTGTCTTGAGTCAATGTGCTCATATAATCTAACAATGCCAACACTTTGATCTTCCAGCTACGTCATGATGCATCTTGTAGCTTGCTGAATAAGAATAGAAATGTCTTGACGCATTTGAGAAATATCTTGACGTTCTGCTTCAGCCTGAGATGAATTCGCTACTGGGTGAAAGAGGACTACTGTCTCAATATCTTCAGCATCCCTAGATGCATCTCTTGATGCTTCATCCCTGGAATGATCTGCCAAAGAATTAACTTGTTGTTCTTTTTTTTTTTTTTCTAGTTGTTCTGATTGTTGCCGCTGTTGTTGTTCTAGTTGTTGTTGTTGTTGGTTGGAAGATGGAGCTGTGGATGAACACTGAGGTCGTGCTGTTGTAGAAGCTAATGCTACTCGAGGAGATCTTCTTCTATACACCAAGGGAGTTTCCTCTTCTTCAACACTCTTTTCTACCTTAGCAGTAACAGGGTCCCTTGTTGGTTTCTTTGTTTGAACCGATGGAACATCATCTTCTGCTTCAGCTTCTTCTTCATCTAGTTGCTCCTAATGAGTTTTATCATGATGAGCATCATCATCCCTTGGAGTTTCACAGTCGTGATGACTATCAATAACATCATCATCACAATTGTCAGCATCATCAATATTACCATTATCATCTGCACCACCAGAGTCCTGAGGGTCTTCTAAGACTGCTTTTCCCTTTTCTAATTTCTTCTTGGCTGCAGCAACCCCTTCTCTGAATGCTTGCAACAAACAATTTGTCTTTACAAGCCTTGAAATTGTTTCAGAGTTTAGGATGGAGAGCACCCAGTCTTCTTCCTCTAGCATCTGAGTGAGAGTTTCAGCCTGTAGTTTTGATGGGCTAAGTTTCCAGCTCAGCCACTGATTGAATCTCTGCATTTTTGCTGAGTCATCTACATGCGCATCATCTACAGCATTAGTGCAAATAAGCTCTGGCAGAACTGCATCAGCTGATTCAGGTACTTTGACTATGTCAGCAGGTGAAGGAGTAGTAGCTTCAGGAGCTGCATGAATTTCCATGTCTGTAGAGTGTGCAACATCTGCAAGTTCTGCATCATCAGCATCTTGATTAATCTCTTCAATTGCAGCGTGGGTAGCCTGAGTTGATTAATCTCTTCAGTCGCTTAGTCCTTAGTTTTCACTTGTCACGCGTGATTCTTGCCTATCTTTGATCCCTTTATAGATATTCGCAACCA
>JAOYUI010372079.1:0-11080 GCA_036250245.1 Drosera tokaiensis
AGATGGCCGGTGGTGGTGGATTAAAATGAAGAAAAAGGTGAGCGGTGGGATGTGGTGTGTTGGGTATATTTGTTTAGGGTATATGGTATTTCATATACCGTATTTACAAAAACCTCGTGTAATTTCACCTTCAAAAATTATTTTGTTCGTACCGTAACATCCAAACATTTTATTGGAACGTTGTACTGATAAAAATATAATTTTCGGGACTAAAAATTTTACACTTGTACGCAACTCTCTTATCTCCGTAACGTTTGTTACATGTGTCACACTTTATAGTTTTCATTACTTGATGTTTTTTTTTAATCCCAAATCTTCTAAATATTTGCTTGACATATATTTCTTTAATTTTTATACATCCCAAAATTCTCAGGTATTACATTGCCTCCAACTTTTAAGAAGTTTCGTCCTTGAAACTAAAGTTAGGTTAAAAGTATGACTAATCAGAAAACTAATACGGGTATTGCTTCTGTATTGTTTCTTCTTCTTCCCATGTATCCTTTGAGGTGACGTGATTCGCCCACAAGACTTTGACAAGGGATATTGTTTTATTTCTGAGCTTTTTCTCCCCTTCAATGTAAGATCTCTTGTGGTTGCTCCTCACACTTTAAGCTCACGTCCAATATGATTGGTTCATATTGGATAATGTGGCTCGGATCAGCCACATATTTTCTTAGCTGTGAGACATGGAATACATTGTGAATTGCTTCCAGCTCCACGGGCAACGCGAGTTGATAAGAAACTTCTCCAACTCGTTCTGGAATTTCGTAAGGTCCAATGTAACGAGAGCTAAACTTTCCCTTTTGTCCCAATCGTTTGACTCCTTTTGTGAGTGAAACCCTAAGAAATACATGATCCCACACTTGAAATTTCAACGGTCTCCATCGTACATCGGAATAAAACTTTTGTCTATCTTGCGCTGTCTTCAACCATGTACGTATCTGCTTAATGGCTTTGGCCATCTGCTGAACTGACTCCGGCCCTATTGCGTATGCATCTTCAATGTCATCCTAGTAAACAGGCGATCGAGATTTTCTTTCGTACAGTGCCTCGTATGGAGCCATGCCAATCGAGGAGTGGAAACTGGTACTATATGTTAATTCCACCAGAGGTAAGTGATGATCCAATGACCCTTGGAAATCCAAGGCACAAGATCGAAGCATATCTTAAAGAGTTTGTATAGTCCGCTCCGTTTATCCATCGGTTGTCGGATGAAAGGCGGAGCTAAACTTCAATTTTGTACCAAAAGCCTTCTACGCAGACAAAAAAAGAGTGATTTTACGACGGCAAAAAATTACGACGGATGAATTCCATCGCAAAAATGTTGTGTACTACGACGGATCCGTCGCAAAAAAAAAATATGGGAAAAAGAAAATTAAAAGAAAGAACATTACGACGGAAAGGCAATATCCGTTGATGCTCAATCTTGACCCGTTGACATGTGATGCATCTTGCCACGTATTCCGGCACTTCTCTCTTCATGTTGCTCCACAAAAATTTTCGTCGCAAATCCTTGTATATCTTGTTACCACCGAGGTGGACAGAGTATGGTGTTTCATGTGCTTCCTCTATGAAATTCTTCTTCAAGATCTCATCGTTTGGTACACAAAGACGTCCCTGAAATCTTAGGGAACCATCTTCATGTACTATGAATCCCGGTGCCTTTCCATTCTATGCATCCTCCTTGAGCTTTTTTATTAGCTTGTTGTGCTTGCAAAATTTCCTCCCGTAGATTAGATCGTTCTTACATATCAGCCAATATACCCCCTTGAGTTCCTGCTCATATCTCCATTTCCATTTTGCAGAATTCGTCGATCAACTCTGTCTCTGAAATTCCCAACATTTGCAGAGATCACATTGCTTTTCTATCCTTCCGACTTAGCGTATCCGCTACCATATTTGTTTTTTCTGGGTGGTACTGAATGCCCAAGTCATAATCCTTCAGTATCTGCGTTGTAGCATGTTCAACTCCTTTTGGATGAACATGTATTTCAAGCTCTTATGATCAGTGAAAACCTGACAAGAGACACCATACAGATAGTGTCACCACATCTTTAGCGCAAAAACCATAACTGCGAGCTCTAGGTCATGCGTTGGGTAATTCATCTCATACGGTTCCAGTTACCTAGAAGCATAGGCAATTACCATACCATGCTGCATAAGTACACAGCCTAGACCTTGTTTTGATGCATTGTTGTAGATGCAAAACCCTTCTTCTCCAAAGGGTAGTGTGAGAATCGGTGCAGAAGTGAGACGCTTCTTCAGCTCTTGGAATGCCTCCTCACTTCTCACTCCAAACAAACTTGCAGTTTTTCTATGTCAGCTTTGTCATAGGCATGGAAATCTTTGAGAACCCTTATACAAAGCGCAGATAATACACTGCCAAGCCTAAGAAACTTCTGACCTTCGTCACATTCGTAGGTCTAGCCTAGTTCGCTACGATCTCGATCTTCTTCGGACCAACCTTAATTCCCTCCCCAATGACTATGTGTCCTAGGAATACTACCTCATTCAGCAAAAACTCATATTTTGTGAGTTTGCCGTAAAGTTGATGTGCTCGTAGCGTCTCTAGGATAGTTCGGAGATGTGCTTCATTGTCTTGTTTGTCCTGGAGTAAATGAGAATGTCATCTATAAACACTACGACAAACCAGTCTAAGCAAGGCTTAAAGATCCGGTTCATCAAGTCCATAAAAAATGCCAGGGCGTTCGTAAGTCCAAATGACATTACCAAGAACTCATAACTCCCATACCAAGTTCGGAAAGCTGTTTTTGGAACATCCTCCCGTTTGATTCATAACTGGTGATACCCCGAACGAAGTTCAATCTTTGAAAACACCGATGCCCCTTGCAACTGATCAAAGAGATCATTAATTCGAGGTAGAGGGTACTTGTTCTTTATGTTGAGCTTGTTCGACTCACGATATTCAATACAGAGTCTCATACTTCCATCCTTCTTCTTGACGAAGAGGACTGGTGTGCCTCAAGGAGACACACTAGGCCTAATGTACCTTTTCTCAAGAAGATCCTCAAGTTGACCTTTTAACTCCTTTAGTTTAGCTGGTGCCATTTGGTACGGAGGCTTAGATACGGGTGCAGCACCTGGTACCAGGTCGATAAACAAATCTACCTCTCTGATAGGTGGCAACCCCGGAATTTCCTTAGGAAATACATCTGGAAACTCCCGTACTACTGGTATCTTTGAGAGCTCCAACTCCGCATCTTTCACTGTTTTTACAAGAATCCTTGACAACCCTGCATCAAGTGTTTTCGTGCGGTTAATGCCGACACCAACTGTAGTTCAGCTCTCGTGACTTCACCACGAAACTCTATTTTTCGTCCTTTGCCGCTTTTCAATCTAATCACATTCCGCTTATAATCTATTATCGCTCGATGAGTTTCTAACCAACACAATCCTAGAGCAGCCTCAAAACCTAATAAGCAAATACTATCAGGTCTATAGGAAATTCGTCACCTCCTATGACAATAGGAGCATGAGGAACCACAGTATTACTCGTTATCACTTTTCCATTAGGTAGACCTATGTATATTTCCCAAGATAGACTTATGAACTCCATACCATACTTCTCTACCATGGCTTTGGATATGAAGGAATGAGTTGCACCGGAATCAAAGAACGCAGAGCGTGAGTATAAGTGAATGTTACCAGCCACTGTTGTATCGCTCTGGTGAGACTCTTGAGGGTTCATCACATACACCCGATTGTTTGGTGGACGGTTCGACGAACCAGGTGCAGGTCGTGATAATTATACCATGCATCATCTTGAGTCTGCCGGTTTTCTCTGTATGCAGCCTTGTGCATTGTTCCGCTGCGAGTGATTGGGGCTGATATGCCCAAACTGTTTGCTCAAGTAGCATATGGGGCCTGTGGCGCGATAGTCCCACGCCATATGCCTAACCCTACCAAATTTAAAGCATGTGATTTGGCTGTACTTCGCTTTCTTGCACCCGAGCAGGATGCTTGCTGCTAATTGGTGTTAACTTGGGTTTCTTGATAAGATGCTGACGAGCCTCCTACGCTCTTATCCCTGTTATGGTAAGTTGGGATAGAGTTTCCCTGCCAACCCTTGCTGTTACCTGAGTTGCCTCCTCCTCGACGGAAAGATCTGTCACCCTGCTGCATTGCACTCCGCTTTCGCTTTTGGAATCCTAGAATTTAGTTCCGACCTTGAACTTGACCGCCTTCCCGGTTAAGAAAGGAGCGCTCCATCTTAATAGCACTATCATCGACTTGCTGATAACTCATGAAAGTCATCGACCTCATCCAATGTGCCAAATTCCAACTGAACGCTTAATCTTCTCCTTATCCATGTGATAGAACGAGGGTTCAAAGCGCATAAGTGCTATTAACTTGGTGGCATATTCATAGACCGTCATATTTTCTTGTTTAAGATTCATGAACTCCATCTCTTTCTGGGCACGACGTGACTTCAGAAAGAACCATTGTCTCAGAACATCCATGAATTGATTCCAGTTGAACCCTGGCTCTCCTGCGCAATTAGCAACAGTTTGCCACCACGCCTCTGAAGCACCGATACCCCATTGAAGGGGCTGTACATGTACCCGATACGTATCGGACACGGATATGTCGGGGATACGGCTCCGATACGTATCGAAGACGTACCTGGGGTGAGGTCATTTAAAAATTCGAATTTTTTGCACTGATACAACTCCGACATGGCTTGGATACAAGAAGGGATTTAATGAATGCAAAACATAAAAAAATAAAAGAAAAAATTACATGGAAGCTGAAAAGTTGCCTTCCTTAATCCTCATCCCCCAAATCAACCACTTTCTCATTAAAAAACACCATCAGTTTCCCTCTCCTCCCCATCAAACAACACGAACGAGTTCATGAGACGGCCGACGCAATTAGGTTTGTCTCCATATCATTTATTTTTTCATGTGCAATTGTGAATCTATCTCCTTTCATGATTACAGATCCCAATATTTTATTTTTAATGCTAATGATGTAAAACACTTGTTATTTTTATTTTATTTGAGACTTGTTATTTACTATGTGTTAGTATTTAACATGAATATATAGATCCTCATGTCGTATCCGTATCCTTAATTTTTAAAAAATGATGTATCCTTATGTCCCGTCATACCCGTGTCGGACACTCGTACCCGTATTGATACAACCTAGCACCATGCGTATGCAGGTCCTTGGAGATAGTAGATTGCAAAATCTACCCTCATGCTTTTCAGGCAAGTATGGCATTATATAGCTTTTTCATGTTGAGGATCCAATCCTCGAGAAGTATAGGATCGCCAATACCCGTGAATGATCTCGAATGGTAATGTTAGGACTCCGACGAATTCAACACACCAAAACGCAAATTCTCTAAATCTCAAAACCCAAAATCTCAAACCCAAAATGCAAAAAAGAAAAAATGAAAAAATGAATAATAATAATAATAATAATAGTAATAGTAATAGTAATAATAATAATAATAATAATAATAATAATAATAATAATAATAATAATAATAATAATAATAATAATAATAATAATAATTATTATTATTATTATTATTATTATTATTATTATTATTATTATTATTATTATTATTATTATTATTATTATTATTATTACTATTACTATTACTATTATTATTATTATTATTATTCATTTTTTCATTTTTTCTTTTTTGCATTTTGGGTTTGAGATTTTGGGTTTTGAGATTTAGAGAATTTGCGTTTTGGTGTGTTGAATTCGTCGGAGTCCTAACATTACCATTCGAGATCATTCACGGGTATTGGCGATCCTATACTTCTCGAGGATTGGATCCTCAACATGAAAAAGCTATATAATGCCATACTTGCCTGAAAAGCATGAGGGTAGATTTTGCAATCTACTATCTCCAAGGACCTGCATACGCATGGTGCTAGGTTGTATCAATACGGGTACGAGTGTCCGACACGGGTATGACGGGACATAAGGATACATCATTTTTTAAAAATTAAGGATACGGATACGACATGAGGATCTATATATTCATGTTAAATACTAACACATAGTAAATAACAAGTCTCAAATAAAATAAAAATAACAAGTGTTTTACATCATTAGCATTAAAAATAAAATATTGGGATCTGTAATCATGAAAGGAGATAGATTCACAATTGCACATGAAAAAATAAATGATATGGAGACAAACCTAATTGCGTCGGCCGTCTCATGAACTCGTTCGTGTTGTTTGATGGGGAGGAGAGGGAAACTGATGGTGTTTTTTAATGAGAAAGTGGTTGATTTGGGGGATGAGGATTAAGGAAGGCAACTTTTCAGCTTCCATGTAATTTTTTCTTTTATTTTTTTATGTTTTGCATTCATTAAATCCCTTCTTGTATCCAAGCCATGTCGGAGTTGTATCAGTGCAAAAAATTCGAATTTTTAAATGACCTCACCCCAGGTACGTCTTCGATACGTATCGGAGCCGTATCCCCGACATATCCGTGTCCGATACGTATCGGGTACATGTACAGCCCCTTCAATGGGGTATCGGTGCTTCAGAGGCGTGGTGGCAAACTGTTGCTAATTGCGCAGGAGAGCCAGGGTTCAACTGGAATCAATTCATGGATGTTCTGAGACAATGGTTCTTTCTGAAGTCACGTCGTGCCCAGAAAGAGATGGAGTTCATGAATCTTAAACAAGAAAATATGACGGTCTATGAATATGCCACCAAGTTAATAGCACTTATGCGCTTTGAACCCTCGTTCTATCACATGGATAAGGAGAAGATTAAGCGTTCAGTTGGAATTTGGCACATTGGATGAGGTCGATGACTTTCATGAGTTATCAGCAAGTCGATGATAGTGCTATTAAGATGGAGCGCTCCTTTCTTAACCGGGAAGGCGGTCAAGTTCAAGGTCGGAACTAAATTCTAGGATTCCAAAAGCGAAAGCGGAGTGCAATGCAGCAGGGTGACAGATCTTTCCGTCGAGGAGGAGGCAACTCAGGTAACAGCAAGGGTTGGCAGGGAAACTCTATCCCAACTTACCATAACAGGGATAAGAGCGTAGGAGGCTCGTCAGCATCTTATCAAGAAACCCAAGTTAACACCAATTAGCAGCAAGCATCCTGCTCGGGTGCAAGAAAGCGAAGTACAGCCAAATCACATGCTTTAAATTTGGTAGGGTTAGGCATATGGCGTGGGACTATCGCGCCACAGGCCCCATATGCTACTTGAGCAAACAGTTTGGGCATATCAGCCCCAATCACTCGCAGCGGAACAATGCACAAGGCTGCATACAGAGAAAACCGGCAGACTCAAGATGATGCATGGTATAATTATCACGACCTGCACCTGGTTCGTCGAACCGTCCACCAAACAATCGGGTGTATGTGATGAACCCTCAAGAGTCTCACCAGAGCGATACAACAGTGGCTGGTAACATTCACTTATACTCACGCTCTGCGTTCTTTGATTCCGGTGCAACTCATTCCTTCATATCCAAAGCCATGGTAGAGAAGTATGGTATGGAGTTCATAAGTCTATCTTGGGAAATATACATAGGTCTACCTAATGGAAAAGTGATAACGAGTAATACTGTGGTTCCTCATGCTCCTATTGTCATAGGAGGTGACGAATTTCCTATAGACCTGATAGTATTTGCTTATTAGGTTTTGAGGCTGCTCTAGGATTGTGTTGGTTAGAAACTCATCGAGCGATAATAGATTATAAGCGGAATGTGATTAGATTGAAAAGCGGCAAAGGACGAAAAATAGAGTTTCGTGGTGAAGTCACGAGAGCTGAACTACAGTTGGTGTCGGCATTAACCGCACGAAAACACTTGATGCAGGGTTGTCAAGGATTCTTGTAAAAACAGTGAAAGATGCGGAGTTGGAGCTCTCAAAGATACCAGTAGTACGGGAGTTTCCAGATGTATTTCCTAAGGAAATTCCGGGGTTGCCACCTATCAGAGAGGTAGATTTGTTTATCGACCTGGTACCAGGTGCTGCACCCGTATCTAAGCCTCCGTACCAAATGGCACCAGCTAAACTAAAGGAGTTAAAAGGTCAACTTGAGGATCTTCTTGAGAAAAGGTACATTAGGCCTAGTGTGTCTCCTTGAGGCACACCAGTCCTCTTCGTCAAGAAGAAGGATGGAAGTATGAGACTCTGTATTGAATATCGTGAGTCGAACAAGCTCAACATAAAGAACAAGTACCCTCTACCTCGAATTAATGATCTCTTTGATCAGTTGCAAGGGGCATCGGTGTTTTCAAAGATTGAACTTCGTTCGGGGTATCACCAGTTATGAATCAAACGGGAGGATGTTCCAAAAACAGCTTTCCGAACTTGGTATGGGAGTTATGAGTTCTTGGTAATGTCATTTGGACTTACGAACGCCCTGGCATTTTTTATGGACTTGATGAACCGGATCTTTAAGCCTTGCTTAGACTGGTTTGTCGTAGTGTTTATAGATGACATTCTCATTTACTCCAGGACAAACAAGACAATGAAGCACATCTCCGAACTATCCTAGAGACGCTACGAGCACATCAACTTTACGGCAAACTCACAAAATATGAGTTTTTGCTGAATGAGGTAGTATTCCTAGGACACATAGTCATTGGGGAGGGAATTAAGGTTGGTCCGAAGAAGATCGAGATCGTAGCGAACTAGGCTAGACCTACGAATGTGACGAAGGTCAGAAGTTTCTTAGGCTTGGCAGTGTATTATCTGCGCTTTGTATAAGGGTTCTCAAAGATTTCCATGCCTATGACAAAGCTGACATAGAAAAACTGCAAGTTTGTTTGGAGTGAGAAGTGAGGAGGCATTCCAAGAGCTGAAGAAGCGTCTCACTTCTGCACCGATTCTCACACTACCCTTTGGAGAAGAAGGGTTTTGCATCTACAACAATGCATCAAAACAAGGTCTAGGCTGTGTACTTATGCAGCATGGTATGGTAATTGCCTATGCTTCTAGGTAACTGGAACCGTATGAGATGAATTACCCAACGCATGACCTAGAGCTCGCAGTTATGGTTTTTGCGCTAAAGATGTGGTGACACTATCTGTATGGTGTCTCTTGTCAGGTTTTCACTGATCATAAGAGCTTGAAATACATGTTCATCCAAAAGGAGTTGAACATGCTACAACGCAGATACTGAAGGATTATGACTTGGGCATTCAGTACCACCCAGAAAAAACAAATATGGTAGCGGATACGCTAAGTCGGAAGGATAGAAAAGCAATGTGATCTCTGCAAATGTTGGGAATTTCAGAGACAGAGTTGATCGACGAATTCTGCAAAATGGAAATGGAGATATGAGCAGGAACTCAAGGGGGTATATTGGCTGATATGTAAGAACGATCTAATCTACGGGAGGAAATTTTGCAAGCACAACAAGCTAATAAAAAAGCTCAAGGAGGATGCATAGAATGGAAAGGCACCGGGATTCATAGTACATGAAGATGGTTCCCTAAGATTTCAGGGACGTCTTTGTGTACCAAACGATGAGATCTTGAAGAAGAATTTCATAGAGGAAGCACATGAAACACCATACTCTGTCCACCTCGGTGGTAACAAGATATACAAGGATTTGCGACGAAAATTTTTGTGGAGCAACATGAAGAGAGAAGTGCCGGAATACGTGGCAAGATGCATCACATGTCAACGGGTCAAGATTGAGCATCAACGGATATTGCCTTTCCGTCGTAATGTTCTTTCTTTTAATTTTCTTTTTCCCATATTTTTTTTTTGCGACGGATCCGTCGTAGTACACAACATTTTTGCGATGGAATTCATCCGTCGTAATTTTTTGCCGTCGTAAAATCACTCTTTTTTTGTCTGCGTAGAAGGCTTTTGGTACAAAATTGAAGTTTAGCTCCGCCTTTCATCCGACAACCGATGGATAAACGGAGCGGACTATACAAACTCTTTAAGATATGCTTCGATCTTGTGCCTTGGATTTCCAAGGGTCATTGGATCATCACTTACCTCTGGTGGAATTAACATATAGTACCAGTTTCCACTCCTCGATTGGCATGGCTCCATACGAGGCACTGTACGAAAGAAAATCTCGATCGCCTGTTTACTAGGATGACATTGAAGATGCATACGCAATAGGGCCGGAGTCAGTTCAGCAGATGGCCAAAGCCATTAAGCAGATACGTACATGGTTGAAGACAGCGCAAGATAGACAAAAGTTTTATTCCGATGTACGATGGAGACCGTTGAAATTTCAAGTGTGGGATCATGTATTTCTTAGGGTTTCACTCACAAAAGGAGTCAAACGATTGGGACAAAAGGGAAAGTTTAGCTCTCGTTACATTGGACCTTACGAAATTCCAGAACGAGTTGGAGAAGTTTCTTATCAACTCGCGTTGCCCGTGGAGCTGGAAGCAATTCACAATGTATTCCATGTCTCACAGCTAAGAAAATATGTGGCTGATCCGAGCCACATTATCCAATATGAACCAATCATATTGGACGTGAGCTTAAAGTGTGAGGAGCAACCACAAGAGATCTTACATTGAAGGGGAGAAAAAGCTCAGAAATAAAACAATATCCCTTGTCAAAGTCTTGTGGGCGAATCACGTCACCTCAAAGGATACATGGGAAGAAGAAGAAACAATACAGAAGCAATACCCGTATTAGTTTTCTGATTAGTCATACTTTTAACCTAACTTTAGTTTCAAGGACGAAACTTCTTAAAAGTTGGAGGCAATGTAATACCTGAGAATTTTGGGATGTATAAAAATTAAAGAAATATATGTCAAGCAAATATTTAGAAGATTTGGGATTAAAAAAAAACATCAAGTAATGAAAACTATAAAGTGTGACACATGTAACAAACGTTACGGAGATAAGAGAGTTGCGTACAAGTGTAAAATTTTTAGTCCCGAAAATTATATTTTTATCAGTACAACGTTCCAATAAAATGTTTGGATGTTACGGTACGAACAAAATAATTTTTGAAGGTGAAATTACACGAGGTTTTTGTAAATACGGTATATGAAATACCATATACCCTAAACAAATATACCCAACACACCACATCCCACCGCTCACCTTTTTCTTCATTTTAATCCACCACCACCGGCCATCT
>JAOYUI010373190.1:0-11080 GCA_036250245.1 Drosera tokaiensis
GTTTGTTATACACAAGATATTACAATGAAGCTCAAATCACACACAACCTATAAAGAATATCAAATTGCAAACCAAGGGTTTCGTGATGTTGGATGATGAAGCCGAGATGTTGGGGACAAAAGATTTGAACCGTTGAAGTGCTTGCCCTTGATTTAGAGTGTTGGTTCTTGCTTCAATTCTTCACATGATTTGCTCTTGATTGATGTAGATGAATCCCGAGAGCGTTTGCACAATCGAACTATGTGAATTGAGCATTGATTGATGAGAATCAAGTTAGGAGCTTGAGAGGATGTTGATCTTTGCGTTGGAGAGTTCTATGTTGCTGAAATGAGGCTTGGATCTCATAAATGAAAACTAGCCGTTGCATTTGAACCATAGCCGTTGGATTGATCTTAATATTCGATGAACGGTGCAAAACAGACGGGGACCGAACGTCTGGTGGTGCCTTGAGCGAACGACCGGTTGAAATGAGGCTCTCCTGTAAGTTTTGGCCCAGTGTCACAGTTCATCCAGTCTTTGACTCATCGATCGTCCAGTTCTCCTTCAATACTGGAAAATGGTGAAATGTATCACCGGTCGTCCGGTGGGGGCTCCTGCCAGTCGTCTGGTGTTTTCGTGGTCTTCCTGTAAGTTTTGGTGCATCTTGTCCGGTCGTCCGGTACTCTAAAATGCTAAATATAACCTGCCCAAAATAACCTTCCAACCAAGATCAACTGCAATATATCTTGTCCAACATACATCAAATGCATACAAATGTATTCAATCAGCAAGTTTCATATGCAATCAAGTTATAGTATGATTCAATGAATTATTACATATGTATAAATCCATTTCATGAATAATCAAAATATTGGTAATCATCATCAAAACAAATAATCAAAACATCCACTAAATTTACATAGACCTCCTCTTAAAGCTTCCCATTTAGAAATGCACTTTTCCCATTCATCTGAAAGACTTTGAATCTTAATGTGCAGTATAGACAAGGAATATTCTTATAACTTCAAGTCTTGCAATAGGAGAAAATGTTTCATCCAAATCTATCCATTCGTCCAGTGAATAACCTTTGGCAACTTGTTTGGTTTTGTTTCTAACGACACCCCATTTTCATCTGTCTTGTTACTAAAAAACCACTTGCAGCCTACATCTTTGATTTGGATAATCTTTTGTACTTGGGACCAAGTACCATACTTTATTCCTTTGAAACTCATTCAACTCCTCGTGCGTGGCATCAATCTAGTTTGCATCACTTATGGCTTGCTTTATGGTCTTGGGTTCCATATCAGAGGTGTAGGATGCAGACAAGCATTCCTTTGCTGTTGCTCTTCTGGTCTATACCAGGGAATCTTTATCTGTAATGATTACATACTGAGTGTTGGTCTTTATCCGCCTTCTTTTGTCTTATGGTTTATCGATTGCGATCCTCAGGTTGCTACTGGGCTGCAGTTGATTTTTCTTCTGTTGCATCATCGTTCTCTTCTGTGCCAGCTCATGAAGACTTTTCAAGTTTTACTGCATTCTCTGAATCCTAATCTATAGTCTATTCACCAACTATACATACAAATTCCTCATCAAAGACATTAGCTATACGAGGAGAATAAATAATTTCATCAAAAGAAACATGTACTAATTCTTCAACTTATCATGTTGGTACCGCTCTTTGTATGGTTTTTATGCAGATATAGATGTATGAAGAGAAACTTTAGCGTTCCATGGATATGAAGCTATCTGGTTAGAAGGGATTATAGACATTTTGAAGACTTGATGAAGTTTGGATGCAAATCGATGAAGCTCATGATGATATTTTGGTTATTAAGATGTTCTTAATGCATATGGAGACATTCGTGATTGTTTCGAATCATGTTGAAGTTGTTATGATGACTCTATAAAGTTTCACGATTGTTCCAAACTTGATCACAATCGTGAGGATGCAAAAGAATCAAATAGAGCAGTTTCTACACTGGCCACGATAGTGATGGATCCTGTCATGATCTTGACGGCCTTCAATTTTGAACCAGAGAGGAAGTAGCACGATGGTCACGATCATGACGGCCCTAGTCACGATCATGACAAAAGTATAATAGAAAGATTTTTTGAGATTTTGACATAATTTTAATTAGATTTTTACGGTTTTTATATTTTCCTCTAAATACACCATGTCGTGTTCATTTTCTAGAGTGTCTAGCATTCGTTTAGTCGTCATTTCTAGGGTTTAGCTAGATCACAAACATCGATATTCTTTGTTTGTGTAGCTCGGATTGGATTTTTAGAATTGTTTAGCTTTGGATTATCATTCTCAAGACTTTATTCATCGATTGCAAGTACTTTCATTGGTTATTTATGCACTTTAGTAATTTGATTCAATCTATGTTGGTTATGATGATTATAATTGCATATCTATCCATGTTTGTGTTGCTTTCCAATTCAATGAGTGAGTAATTTGTTAGTAGGGAGTAATCATAATGACACAAAGCTAAGGGATTATGAGATTTGTTCCATTTAATTGTTGAATTTGGTTTGTTTCACATGAATGAAGTCAAAGATTATAGCTTTATCATAGTTGGTGCATCAATTCATTAAATTGACATCCTAAATGACTTTATACGTTAGCTATAATATGTTTAGCTTATGAATACCTCTAAATTGGTCACTTAGATGTGTTGATAGGTTAATCGAGCTAATGATTCAATCTATGTTAGTCAAGTTAGTAGCAACTAGATAAATTATGAACCAAGCTAGCTCGGTATAATTTATCTAGGATCATTTGACATGTGAAGGGTAGACAAATCTATGTTGCTATCTTATTGATGTTTGGTATGGTTGATTTGATTGTCTATTTTTTGTATTTAGGCTATCATGGTATGTGAGTCAGATAATTAGTTCAGTTATTCAAGCTATATTGGTAATTAAAACTTTAGAAAACGTGATTAAAGGTATGTCCTTTATTCCAGCCGAATCATTCATTTACAAGTCTATAACATTTCATTTCCACTTATCAAATGTTAAACAATCCATTATCCTTAGTTTCAATGATTATTCCCTAAGCTGAGTGAAGTTATGAGAATCCTCTCTATGTTTGTTTCCGGTAGTTTCAACCTAGTTAATTAATTCAGTGCAAGTAGCTATATTAGTTCTTTTAGTTCTCAATTATTAGTACTTAATTAGTTTGTAATTTAGTTACGAATACCCCACAACTCTCACTTTTTGGTTAAGTAATTAGAAATTCTAATTTGATTGAGCACTCCATCTCTTTGTGGGTTCGACCCCTGCTCATTCGATCTACATTATTATATTATAAGTGGGGAACTAATGGCTTATGCATAAGTAGCTTATCCATACGACACCTATTTAGAACAAAGCATGCAGTGTTTACAACTTAAGCCCAATGGCTTTTGGGCAAATCAACATCTGAGAGCATGGTCTTGGCTGCTTCTATCAGTGTTCTATTTTTCCTCTCAACCACACCATTCTGTTGTGGTGTTCTATGTGCAAAAAATTTGTGTGTAATGCCATCATCATCACAGTATTTGTCAACACAAGATTGGTCAAATTATGTGCCATGATCACTCTTAATGGCTATCACATCAATTCCCTTTTCTTTTTGAACCTATCTTAAAAATCTAGTTAGCCAGCTTCAGGTCTCACTCTTGTTGTGGAGAAACATTACCCAAGTATATCTTGAGTAATCGTCAACAACTACAAGGCTAGTTTTCTTCCTACTTAAGCTTTCCACTTCCACTCGTCCAAAACGATCAATGTGGAGGAGTTTAAGAACTCTAGTGGATTCGTATGGGTTTCAAGTTAGTGTTCATCTGCAAGATTTGAGACAAGATTTGCAAAGTTTGTCCCTCTTGACAAGATTTGACCCTCTTGACAGGATTTTCAAAGTTTGTCCTTTTTGAACTTGATTTGAGACAAGTTTCTTACCATGTTATTTAAGGAAAGCTTTGCAATGGTCTTAATTTGTACATGAGCTAATCTCTTGTGCAACAACCAGTTTATCTCCTTAGATTCATTTGTATAGAAACAAATGATCTGTGCAGACTAAGACATATTGAATTGGCTTTTTTGGAGCCTATCAGTTTGGCTTTTTTGGATGTTTATCGTTTACCTCACATGTGTCATATGTAAAGGAGACTTCATAATATTTATCACATAATTGACTTATGAACAATAGGTTATGTTCAAGTTCCTTTACATATGCCACATCTCTAAGGATTAAGGAACATCAAGGGCTCCACAAACTTTAGTCTTACCTGCCTTACCTCCTCCAAATATGACTAGGGGTCTTTGTTGTTTTTTGTACTCTTTGAGTAGAGTTTTGTCTTCAATCATGTGATCTGAGCATCAAATATCTAGATACTAAAATTTATTTCGATGCTCCTGCAAGATAAACAAATGTCACACATGGTAACGATGTATATGGGTCCTTCATTTGTTAGCCTTTGGCTCCCATATTTGAATGACCTTTATGTGTGGTGTCCTGCATTGAAATGCTTTGTGGCCATTTCTACCACATTTATAACATATGACCTTTGGTCTTGATGTCTTGATCATTTGCCTGGTCTGCTCATTTTCCTGTTCTTCATCCCACATTTGCAATAGGGTCTGGGATATGGTCTATTCCAAGCAGTAGTGGAATTTTTATTCCATACTGAATAAGTTGTTGCATGCTGGGGTTCATAAGACATATAATCTATGTTCCTATGGAACAAATTCCTCTTTGGTTTATTTCTCTGCATCGTTTGAGGTTAAATTACCTTCTTCTTTGCTTTTGCGACAGAGGGATCAACCTTCTTTGGTTTAGCAGTAGAAACTTTGCTCTTCTACACTATCTATGTAGTAGGGGTCTCATTCTTCTCAAATATTTTTGCTGGTGGCTTTTTAGCCTAAACCTTGTTGACTAGAGGGATTTTCTTAGCTTTTGAGTAATCAACTTCATTGATCCAGCTTTTATATCTCAATCTAGATCGATAATGTGTGGATTGACCCATGATCAACATCTTTTGAAGATCTAAGGTCTTTCCATTTCATACATCAACCTGTTTCTACAGCTCAACATTCTTAATTTTTTGTGAATTTATCCACCAATTCAATGTGATATTTCACTTTCTTATCTGATTCCTTGAGCTCATTTTAAGACACAAGTAAATCATTTGACTTTTTCTCAACTTCTTCATAGGCTAGATTATAGTTTTCTCAGAAAATACCATTCAACTCAAGGTTTTCTTTATTTTTCCTGGTGAGGGCTTGTCTACAACACTCTTCTGGAAGTTTTTCTTTTTTAATAGCTTTATGAACTGCTTTTCTATTAGTGCAAGCTCTTCAAAGATAGATTGCTCACTTGTTGAGGAAGTTTTAGTGGTATCTTGCTCACCCATTGATCTCAGAATCTTTTCTTGAGTTTTGAAGACCAAGGTTTTCTTCCTTGCCTCATCAATCTGCTTTTGTTCCTCTACTTCAAGATTATAGGTGTGCAGTACATCATCTAGTTGAGCAAGTGAAATTTTTGTAGATCCCTTGATTCCCTTATTGCAGTAGACATAGCATCCCAGATTTCACCAAAGGCATCTCGTGAACTTGAGGCTGACTTCTTTGTTGTCCAATGTCTTCCCCAAGGTTTTTACAATGTCGACCAGGATGTTGAACCTCTCATAGAATCTTGTGAGATTGATTTAGCTATTCTAAAAATTTCTTCACTCCTTAATGTAGCCTTGTCCTGGCTAGTATGCACTAGGCCTACTACTGACTTGCGAAACTAGTCTGTAGTCAAGACTTGAATCCTTGGGACTTGTCTCCTTTTTGTCCAAGTTATATTCTAACAATTCGACGAATATGAAGTGAAATGCACTAAGGACACCAAGATTTATACTTGTTAAGACACTCATTTTCAAATGACCTACGAAGACTTAGTCCACTCATCCCTTGGTGACCAGTATAGTCAGGCCAAGAGGTGAGTTATCTCACAATAATTGTCAATCTTTTCAGAGTTGAATCAATCCCCTTTTATAGGGCACAGGGATTTAGAACCTATGATTGTACCGTTTCAAAGTTGACAACTGTCTATTTGTCACTTGTACTGATCCTTAGTGATGTTGACAAGCTTTCTCAAAACAGTCTTCAACATCGTACATATTTTTATACCTACAATCTTCGATATGATCATTTCTTAGATCCTCGTCCAAACATCAACAAGCTATGCTTTGCTTTAAGCATCCTAGACTACAACTCAGTGTCCTAGTTCTCAACTTAAGTAACCTACCATGAACATATCCTACTCTAAAGTTTTGTTGTTCAATTTTTATACAAACGAAGAGATTGCACATTCCTAACACTCACAAAGTTTATAACAAGAGAACCCTGCTACATACGTCCTTAACAGAGCCTTCATTAGACCAATTCTGAAAAAGACAACCTATAAAATGCTACATGGAAGAAAGCTTAGTATAGCACACCTCAAGAAATTTGGTTGCAAATGTTATATGCTTAACAATGGGAAAGATGACTTAGAAAAATTTGATGCAGGAACTGATGAGGCACTGTTCATTGGTTATTCATCACATAGCAAGGCTTACAAAGTTTACAAGAAGCGAATCTTATTAGTAGAAAAAAGCGTACATGTTATATTGATGAAACTGATGATTCTTATGTTGTGCAGGATAAAGACTTTAAGATAGGTTTGTCAAGAGAACATCAGGAAAACTCTCAAGAAAACACCACTGACGTTGAGACTAATGAACAAACCAAAGATGAGCCAGAATCAAAGAAAGGAGATAATGCAAACCAAGCACCAGATACTGATTTGCAAAGACGGTCCAACACTAAGGGAATCGAAAAGTCTCAACAGGATCAGTTCCAAAATACACAGCAAGAATTTCCAAGTGCAAACAGAAAAGCTTACATCCTTCATATCAAATTTGTCGATCACCACATATTCTAGTACAGACCAAATCATCATCATCATAGAGCCATCATAATTTTTGCACTTATTATGCTTTTCTCTCCACTATTAAACCTAATGGAATTGATTCTGAATTAAAATATCTAGATAGGGTTTTAGCAATGCAAGATGTAACGACTTGCAAATTTTTTAAACATAATTAAATGACATTTATTAGCTACAGGGATGTCCATGTCACAGTCACATTATTATACAAACCATAAACACGGTCTTAGTGGGACCCATATGACCACTAGTCAGAACATAACCATAAATCATACAAGTCGATCCATAACTTAACAATACTAAGGGACATACTACCTCCTCAGTGTGCAAGTTGCGGTAAGCCTTTGATTTCTCAAATCAACCTGAATGGGGTGGGACAACAACGGGGTGAGCATAAAGCCCAGTAGGAGATAGTATCACGAGTAACGTGAGAGCATACATATAGACAGGTAGTTAACTAAAACCCAAATATTCTTCTCCAGTACGAAAATAGTCCAAAAATAGAATCATCTCCCATATGAAAATAAGTAGAAAGCAATCCTATCCAATACAAAAGGAAACAAAAATAAGTGCATAGAAATCTTATAGGAATCATAGATCATTCTCCATACTTAAAAACTATATGAAAACACACATTTTGGCTATTTACGAGCTACACCGAAGGTCGCCACCCCAAAAACAAGTTTTGTTTATTTACGAGGTACACCGAAGGTCGCCGCCCCAAAAATAGTAAAACCGATGGCCACTCCACACACACAGCTATTCAAGGGTTACAATACCATTGGTCGCTACCCTCATATACACATAGCTGTTTACGGGCTACACCGAAGGTCGTTACCCCAACACCACACACACACTCCTTAACGCGGTAAGGTTTTTCCGGACTTTCACCTAGGAGGTTTCTAAGACCCCAATTCATAACTAGAGGGCTCTCCAGCCTGGAGGCTCTCCTTGCGCTCCAGTAATCCTGACCATCATTTGAAAACATAGGTTTTGTTTCTAAGAGTCGAAACCCATACAAAACCATCCAGCTCTGTAAAACCATCTCAAATGGTTCTCTATAAAGATTTCAAACGTTGAAGTCTCTCAAAAACATTTTGGGTTTAAAATCCCATTTAAACCACACAACCCAAATCCCTTAGCAAGACATAAAACAATATATGTAGGGAAAACAACACAAACAGAGAAGATACGCACACACCAATAGATACGTATAGCTGACGTATTACAAATGATAAACAGTATGTCCCGCGCCAATCCCCTACCTTAATTATTTATCGCACAAGCTCATATCAATTTTCTGAAATTCCCAGCTTCAACGATCAATTATTTATAGCCACCAATGTCGCATGATTACAAGCATAAATAACTAATATATTATCATGTAAACATTTAAGGCTTAACCCCCATATCCCAGTATACCCCTATTGTACATAGGTCGAGGCTTCGAGTGATGGACATGGTAGGATTTTAACCCGCCTAACACTAGAACTCGCAGGGCTAGAACCTACATGGTTGTCCAGACATCACTATTTTAAGCTTCATCTTTTTCATTGCACGGTTATAGAGCGGAGCCTACACTTTAAAGTGAAGAACAACTAGTTGCGTCTTCAAGTTCGACCTGATGCAAGTGCCATCATCTACCGTATTGGTTAAAAAGGCTATTTTGAATAAAGAGCTACACCTCAGGGTTTCATCTTGATGAACAATAACGGACAAAGGTATTGAGCTAACAATTGAATCATTATCGGTCTACAAGCATCTCTCAAATGAATTATTCCACATGTTCGACTCAAATCATTAACCACATCAATTCCAATATTAACCTGCCACCTAGAAACCCAAATGAAACAGCAACATCCTTCATCATCGCCATTCACCACCATTCACCACCATCCAATCCAAACCCATCTCAAATCCCAACCCAAAGATCAAAGACATAGGAGTATTATTGGACAAAAGACATAAGCAAAACCATGCTCACCCCAAATTGCTGCGATGGCTCAATCTTTGTAACCTGAACCTCTTAATCCACAACCTACCCATCAAAACAGCCCTATCCAACAAACAAGTTAGCATGAGCAACCCGCTCGACATCCTCGAACACCCTTGTCTCTAGCATCAATTCATCGAAATAAGCCGAAGAACATGAAGCTGAATTTGACCAAAAATTCCACATGCTCACCTTGGACACTTCGTTCTGATCCCGTCGACCTCGATTCAGCCCACCAGTCACACCCTTGAAAGGAATAATCCTTTACTAGAAACAGCTCAGACTGAGGAGGAATTGGGTTAGGATTTGTGAGCTTGGCGATGATCCAGTTGAGCCTCGATATGTCAAAATGATTATATAGAAAACGTACAACCGGCAAGAGGAATCCTTCGCATTATGTACTCGTTTGCGCTCATGGCGGATCGAGTCAAAGAAAGCTCACGCGGGCACAGGGAAAAGAAGATGCCCGAATATCATCACAAGGCTCACAATGAAAGGAGGAAAAAGAAGGCCATGCTAGAAAAGTTTAAAATCTTTCTCCCCGGTGATGGCCTCGGATTCCAGCTGGAGGAAAGGAGATTGGTTCATGGGCCATGGGAAGTGGGTGGGCCCAAAATAATGTTGGGCTTTTGGTTGGGAGAAATGGGAGAAGTTTGTTGGGCATTGAAGGGGAGTTTTGGGCCGGTTTGGAGTGGGTTGGAGGAAAAGAAAGAGAAGCCTTGGGCCTGGGAGAGAAAAAAGGAAAAAGGCTTCGGGCCTAGGGAGTTGACTGGTGATTTACCCGTAAAATGGCTACATAATACGATCATTTATACTTGGTTAGTCCAAAGTTTTCACTTGTTACGCATGATTTATGCCTACCTTTTAGCCCTTTTCAGGTATTTATGACTTGAAGACAAAAGATGACTGGATGGCACCAATTTAAGAGCAAATAGACAAGAAACAGCATAATGGCTGGATAGCAAGGTTTCACCGTGGTGTCGGATAACCATGGCGAAGATTCACTACACCAAGCTGAGGCGGACTATTGCTTATTGAGGCTTGCCACTGCTTGAACCTCACCATACTGAATGCCTCCCCACAACTGAATAGGACGCCTTGCTTTGCCAAACCGCCTTTGACTAGTCAACCTTAACAGCGATTCCTAAAAGTCAAAAATATCAGCCGAAGGATTGATAAAAGCAAACGACGTCGCAAAAGTGGAGAAAAGCAAACGGCGTGTCAGAATGATGTAACCTACTGACACTAGATATCCTAGGCTCCTCAGACAACCTACGACCTACTACGCCAAAATTCCTAGCTTTTTTATACTATAAATAGAGGATTTTCTCCTATTGATAAACAGTCGTCCATCCCATGCATAAACTTGAGCTTGAAGTTTCTATGCGTTCATCTTGTGAGAGAAAATTAGTTTTCAGATCTCTTAAATTTGGGTTATGGGAGGCTTCCCCACCTCAAGCCTTCTCGCCGTGACATCTATAGAGTTTGGTATGGTGTGTAACCATTTAAATGCTTTCCTAGAGTAATCTTTACCTTTAATGCAATTTACAGTCTTTCATTTACTGCTTTTATTTCCTACTACCACCCTCAGGGTTTATCAATTCTGTCTTCCTGCTATCACCCTCAGGGTTTATCAATTCCTGCTATTTCAATACTGTTGTACCATCCACCAACCAATTTACACCCGTTCAGTGATTTCTAAAGATTTTGAGAATCCTTCACCACCACTCAACGAGTTATTCGTGGGATCGATAATCTTTTATATTACGCGAATAGACAGTGCACTTGCTGAATTGATACCCTTCGGGGCTCGTCAAGTTTTTGGCGCCGTTTCTTAGGAACTCGAGTGACGGGAGCGGTGAATGTTTTCAACGATTTTGAAAATTTCAGTGAAATTCTTTTTTCTTTCTAACTCTTTCGAAATTTTTATTCTTTCGTTTTCATTCAACTGTTGATTTAGTAAGTGAGTGGTGAAGTTTTGGCTAAGAAGGTGTATTTGCACTCTTTATGATTAAAAGATCCCGCAAGAAATCAATTCCTGCGCAAGATCCTAAAATTGATTGTACTGCAAGACAAATTCGAAAGCAAGTTAAACGACTTCAAGCACAAGCTGAAATGGCATTGGAAGGAAACAATAACGC